>JAXCGZ010000664.1:27500-30000 GCA_037179515.1 Halocaridina rubra
AATATCCCTAAAATTCACTAAAAATAACTTAAAATCTCTAGAAATCCTTAAAGACCTATAAAGAAATGGTAAAAATCTCTAAAAATCGCTAAATTCAACTAATAATCCCTAAAATTTTCTAAAACTCTTGAAAAATCCCTGTAAATAACGAAAAATTCCTAAATTTTTCTAAAAATCCTTAAAATTTATAAAAACCAATAAAAATTTCTAAAAAAAAAATCTCTAAAAAATCCTTAATATTCCTAAAGATTCATAAAAAATACCAAAAATCTGTAAAAATCCATGCAAATCCCTAAAAATCCATTAAAAATCTTAAAAAATCTCTAAAAATCTCTAAGAATCCCATAGAATTTTCTAAAAATCCTTAAAAACTCCTAAAAATTCATAAATATTCAAAAAAATTCCTTAAAAATCTCTAAAAATCCCAAAAATTCCATAAAATTCCAAAGAAAAATCCCTACAAATAAATTAAAATTCCTGAAAATCCCATAAAATCCAAAAAAAATCATTAATAATCCATGGAAATCCCTAAAAAATCCATAAACATCTTTAAAAATTACTTAAAATCACTAAAAATAAATGAAAATTGGAAAAAAATCCATAAAGATATCTAAAAAATCTTTAGATATTACCAAAAATTAAAAGAAATTCCAAAAAAATACATAAAATTCTTTAAAAATCTCTAAAAATCCCTAAAATTTGCTAAAAATACCTTAAAATCTCTAGAAATCCTTAAAAATCTATAAAAATTTTTCAAAATCTCTAAAAATCACTAAATATCAACTAATAATCCCTAAAATTCTCTAAAACTCCTTAAAAATCTCTAAATTTTTCTAAAAATCCTTAAAAAAATTAAAAATCCTTGAAAATTTCTAAAAAAAATGACTAAAAATCTCTCAAAAAAATTCTTAATATCCCTAAAAATTCATAAAAAATACCAAATATCTGTAAAAATCCATGCAAATACCTAAAAATCGATTAAAATTCTTAAAGTAATTTTTAAAGATGTTTATGGATTTTTTCAGGGATTTCTATGTATTATTAATAAATTTTCATGGATTTTTGGGGATTTTTTGGAATATTTGTTGATTTGTAGGGATTTTTCAGGGGAATTTTATGGATCTTTAGAGATTTTTAAGGATTTTTTTGAGTTTTTATGAATTTTTTTGATTTTTTAAGGAATTTTTTTTAAATTTTAGAGATTTTTAGGGATTTTTAGAGATTTTTATTGTTTTTTTTATAATTTTAATGTATTTTTAAGAATTTTTAGCGATTTATAGGGATTTTTAATGAGTTTTAGGGATTTTTAGAGATTTTTTGAGATTTGTGTGGACTTTTAAGGACTTTTAGATTGTTTTAGGGTTTAATGAATTTTAGTGATTCATAGAGATTTTAGATTATTATATATTTATATTAATTTCTATTGATTTTTGGTGTTTTTCGTGGATTTTTATATATTTTTGTTTTGTTTTTTTGGATTTTTAATGGATTTTTAGTAATTTTTATTGATTTTAAGAGATTTGTATGGATTTTCTTTTATGGAGTTTTAGATATTTTTTGAATTGTTAGGAATTTTTAAGGATTTTTAGGGATTTGTAGGGATTTTTAGAGATTTTTAAGGATTTTTAGGACTTTTAATGGAATGTATGGGATATTTCAGGATTTTTAATTATTTTTAGGTATTTTTTAGGGCATTTTTATGGATTTTTAGTGGTTTCTTGAGTTTTTAGTGATTTTTTGTAATTTTTATTAAATGTTTGTAATTTTTAGGTATTTTTAGAGATTTTTAGGGATTTTTTATTGATTATTCGAAATTACTAGGGATTTTTAGTGAAGTTAAGCTAACTACCTAACCTAACCTAACCTAACTTAACCTAACCTAACCTAACCTAACCTAACCTAACCAAACTTAACCTAACCTAACCTAACCTAACTTAACCTAACCTAACCTAACTTAACCTAACCTAACCTAACCTAACCTAACCTAACTTAACCTAACCTAACCTAACCTAACCTAACCTAACTTAACCTAACCTAACCTAACCAAACAACCTAACCTAACCTAACCTAACCTAACTTAACCTAACCTAACCTAACCTAACCTAACTTAACCTAACCTAACTTAACCTAACCTAACCTAACTTAACCTAACCTAACCTAACCTAACCTAACCTAACGTAACCTAACCTAACCTAACCTAACAACCTAACCTAACCTAACTTAACCTAACCTAACCTAACCTAACTTAACCTAACCTAACCTAACCTAACCTAACCTAACTTAACCTAACCTAACCTAACCTAACTTAACCTAACCTAACCTAACCTAACCTAACCTAACTTAACCTAACCTAACCTAACCTAACCTAACTTAACCTAACCTAACTTAACCTAACCTAACCTAACCTAACTTAACCTAACCTAACCTAACCTAACCTAACCTAACCTAACTTAACCTAACTTAACCTAACCTAACCTAACCTAACCTAACCTAACCTAAC
>JAXCGZ010000664.1:32500-35000 GCA_037179515.1 Halocaridina rubra
ACCTAACTTAACCTAACCTAACCTAGCCTAACCTAGCCTAACTTAACCTAACCTAACCTAACCTAACTTAACCTAACCTAACCTAACTTAACCTAACCTAACCTAACTTAACCTAACCTAACTTAACCTAACCAAACCTAACCTAACCTAACTTAACCTAACCTAACCTAACCTAACCTAACCTAACTTAACCTAACCTAACCTAACCTAACCTAACCTAACCTAACCTAACCTAACCTAACCTAACCTAACCTAACCTAACCTAACCTAACTTAACCTAACCAAACCTAACTAACCTAACCTAACTTAACCTAACCTAACCTAACCTAACCTAACTTAACCTAACCTAACCTAACCTAACCTAACTAAACCTAACCTAACCTAACCTAACCTAACCTAACCTAACTTAACCTAACCTAACCTAACATAACTTAACCTAACCTAACTTAACCTAACCTAACCTAACTTAACCTAACCTAACCTAACTTAACCTAACCTAACCTAACCTAACCTAACTTAACTTAACCTAACCTAACCTAACCTAACCTAACCTAACTTAACCTAACCTAATCTAACTTAACCTAACCTAACCTAACCTAACCTACCCTAACCTAACTCTAACCTAACCTAACCTAACCTAACCTAACTTAACCTAACCTAACTTAACCTAACCTAACCAAACCTAACCTAACCTAACTTAACCTAACCAAACTTAACCTAACCTAACCTAACTTAACCTAACCAAACCTAACCTAACCTAACCTAACCTAACCTAACCTAACCTAACTTAACCTAACCTAACCTAACCTTAACCTAACCTAACCTAACTTAACCTAACCTAACCTAACCTAACCTAACCTAACTTAACCTAACCTAACCTAACCTAACCTAACCTAACTTAACCTAACCTAACCTAACCTAACCTAACCTAACCAAACCTAACCTAACCTAACTTAACCTAACCTAACCTAACTTAACCTAACTTAACCTAACCTAACCTAACCTAACCTAACCTAACTTAACCTAACCAAACCTAACCTAACCTAACTTGACCAAACCTAACCTAACCTAACCTAACCTAACCTAACCTAACCTAACTTAACCTAACCTAACCTAACCTAACTTAACTTAACCTAACATAACCTAACCTAACCTAACTTAACCTAGCCTAACCTAACCCAACCTAACCTAGCCTGACCTAACCTAACCTAACCTAACTTAACCTAACCTAACCTAACCTAACCTAACCTAAACCAACCCAATCTAACCTAACTTAACCTAACCTAACCCATCCAAACCTAACCTAACCTAACCTAACCTAACTTGAACTAACCTAACCTAACCTAACCTAACCCAACTTAACCTAACCTAACCTAACCTAACCTAACTTGACCTAACCTAACCCATCCTAACCTAATTTAACCTAACCTAACCTAACTCAACCCAACCTAACCTAACCTAACCTAACCCAACCTACCCTAACCTAACCTAACCTAACCTAACCCAACCTAACCTAACCTAACCTAGCCTAACCTAACCTAACCCAACCTAACCTAACCTAACATAACCTAACCTAACCTAACCTAACCTAACCTACCTAACCTAACCTAACCTAACCTAACCTAACCCAACCCAACCCAACCTAACCTAACCTAACCTAGCCTATAACCTAACCTAACCTAGCCTAACCTAACCTAATCTAACCTAACCCCCCCTAACCTAACCTAACCTAACCTAACCTAACCTAACCTAACCTAGGCTAGGTTAGGTTAGGTTAGGTTAGGTTAAGTTAGGTTAGGTTAGGTTAGGTTAGGTTAGGTTAAGTTAGGTAAAGTTATGTTAGGTTAGGTTAGGTTAGGTTAGGTTAGGAAAGGTTAAGTTAGGTTAGGTTAGGTTAGGTTAGGTTAGGTTAAGTTAGGTTAGGTTAGGTTAGGTTAGGTTAGGTTAGGTTAGGTTTGGTTAAGTTAGGTTAGGTTAGATTAGGTTAGGTTAGGTTAGGTTAGGTTAAGTTAGGTTAGGTTAGGTTAGGTTAGGTTAAGTTAGGTTAGGTTAGGTTAGGTTTGGTTAGGTTAAGTTAGGTTTGGTTAGGTTAGGTTAGGTTAGGTTAGGTTAAGTTATGTTAGGTTAGGTTTGGTTAGGTTAAGTTAGGTTAGGTTAGGTTAGGTTAGGTTAAGTTAGGTTAGGTTAGGTTAGGTTAAGTTAGGTTAGGTTAGGTTAAGTTTGGTTAGGTTTGGTTAGGTTAGGTTAGGTTAGGTTAGGTTAGGTTAAGTTAGGTTAGGTTAGGTTAGGTTAGGTTAAGTTAGGTTAAGTTAGGTTAGGTTAGGTTAGGTTAGGTTAGGTTAAGTTAGGTTAGGTTAGGTTAGGTTAGGTTAGGTTAAGTTTTGTTAGGTTAGGTTAGGTTAGGTTAGGTTAAGTTAGGTTAGGTTAGGTTAGGTTAGGTTAAGTTAGGTTAGGTTAGGTTAGGTTAGGTTAGTTTAGGTTGGGTTAGGTTAGGTTAGGT
>JAXCGZ010000664.1:40000-48744 GCA_037179515.1 Halocaridina rubra
GGTTAAGTTAGGTTAGGTTAGGTTAGGTTAGGTTAGGTTAGGTTAAGTTAGGTTAGGTTAGGTTAGGTTAGGTTAGGTTAAGTTAAGTTAGGTTATGTTAGGTTAAGTTAGGTTAGGTTAGGTTAGGTTAAGTTAGGTTAGGTTAGGCTAGGTTAGGTTAGGTTAAGTTAGGTTAGGTTAGGTTAGGTTAGGTTAAGTTAGGTTAGGTTAAGTTAGGTTAGGTTAGGTTAGGTTAGGTTAGGTTAAGTTAGGTTAGGTTAGGTTAGGTTAGGTTATGTTAGTCTAGGTTAGGTTAGGTTAGGTTAGGTTAGGTTAAGTTAGGTTATGTTAGGTTAAGTTAGGTTAGGTTAGGTTAGGTTAAGTTAGGTTAGGTTAGGCTAGGTTAGGTTAGGTTAAGTTAGGTTAGGTTAGGTTAGGTTAGGTTAAGTTAGGTTAGGTTAGGTTAGGTTAGGTCAAGTTAGGTTAGGTTAGGTTAGGTTAGGTTAGGTTAAGTTATGTTAGGTTAGGTTAGGTTAGGTTAGGTTAGGTTAGGTTAAGTTAGGTTAGGTTAGGTTAAGTTAGGTTAGGTTAGGTTAGGTTAGGTTAGGTTAGGTTAAAATCTCTTAAGATCAATAAAAATAACTAAAAATCCATGAAAATTCCTAAAAAATCCAAAAAATCTAAAAATCCCTAAAAATCACAAAAAAACATAGAAATTAATAAAAATATATATATAAATATCCTAAAATCTCTAAAAATCACTAAAATTCACTAAAATCATAAGAAAATCTAATAATCATTAAAAGTCCATAAAAATCTCAAAAAATCTCAAAAAATCCCTAGAACTCATTAAAAATCCCAATAAATCGCTAACAAAATTTAAAAAAACATTAAAATCCATAAAAATCCCTACAAATCCCGAAAAATTCAAAAAATTCTTTAAAAATCTATAAAAATCCCTAAAATTCCATAAAATTTCCCTGAAATATCCCTACAAATCAATAAAAATTCCTAAAATTCCCCAATAATCCATAAAAATTCATTAATAATCCATAGAAATCATTAAAAAATCCATACACATCTTTAAAAATTACTTAAAATCACTAGAAATAAATTAAAATTCGAAAAAATCCATAAAAATCTCTAAAAATCATTAGATATTACCAAAAATGCATCAAAATTCCTAACAAAATCCATAAAAATCTTTAAAAATCTTCAAATATCCCTAAAATTCACTAAAAATAACTTAAAATCTCTAGAAATCCTTAAAGACCTATAAAGAAATGGTAAAAATCTCTAAAAATCGCTAAATTCAACTAATAATCCCTAAAATTTTCTAAAACTCTTGAAAAATCCCTGTAAATAACGAAAAATTCCTAAATTTTTCTAAAAATCCTTAAAATTTATAAAAACCAATAAAAATTTCTAAAAAAAAAATCTCTAAAAAATCCTTAATATTCCTAAAGATTCATAAAAAATACCAAAAATCTGTAAAAATCCATGCAAATCCCTAAAAATCCATTAAAAATCTTAAAAAATCTCTAAAAATCTCTAAGAATCCCATAGAATTTTCTAAAAATCCTTAAAAACTCCTAAAAATTCATAAATATTCAAAAAAATTCCTTAAAAATCTCTAAAAATCCCAAAAATTCCATAAAATTCCAAAGAAAAATCCCTACAAATAAATTAAAATTCCTGAAAATCCCATAAAATCCAAAAAAAATCATTAATAATCCATGGAAATCCCTAAAAAATCCATAAACATCTTTAAAAATTACTTAAAATCCCTAAAAATAAATGAAAATTGGAAAAAAATCCATAAAGATATCTAAAAAATCTTTAGATATTACCAAAAATTAAAAGAAATTCCAAAAAAATACATAAAATTCTTTAAAAATCTCTAAAAATCCCTAAAATTTGCTAAAAATACCTTAAAATCTCTAGAAATCCTTAAAAATCTATAAAAATTTGTCAAAATCTCTAAAAATCACTAAAAATCAACTAATAATCCCTAAAATTCTCTAAAACTCCTTAAAAATCTCTAAATTTTTCTAAAAATCCTTAAAAAAATTAAAAATCCTTGAAAATTTCTAAAAAAAATGACTAAAAATCTCTCAAAAAAATTCTTAATATCCCTAAAAATTCATAAAAAATACCAAATATCTGTAAAAATCCATGCAAATACCTAAAAATCGATTAAAATTCTTAAAGTAATTTTTAAAGATGTTTATGGATTTTTTCAGGGATTTCTATGTATTATTAATAAATTTTCATGGATTTTTGGGGATTTTTTGGAATATTTGTTGATTTGTAGGGATTTTTCAGGGGAATTTTATGGATCTTTAGAGATTTTTAAGGATTTTTTTGAATTTTTATGAATTTTTTTGATTTTTTAAGGATTTTTTTTTAAATTTTAGAGATTTTTAGGGATTTTTAGAGATTTTTATTGTTTTTTTTAATAATTTTAATGTATTTTTAAGAATTTTTAGCGATTTATAGGGATTTTTAATGAGTTTTAGGGATTTTTAGAGATTTTTTGAGATTTGTATGGACTTTTAAGGACTTTTAGATTGTTTTAGGGTTTAATGAATTTTAGTGATTCATAGAGATTTTAGATTATTATATATTTATATTAATTTCTATTGATTTTTGGTGTTTTTCGTGGATTTTTATATATTTTTTTTGTTTTTTTGGATTTTTAATGGATTTTTAGTAATTTTTATTGATTTTAAGAGATTTGTATGGATTTTCTTTTATGGAGTTTTAGATATTTTTTGAATTGTTAGGAATTTTTAAGGATTTTTAGGGATTTGTAGGGATTTTTAGAGATTTTTAAGGATTTTTAGGACTTTTAATGGAATGTATGGGATATTTCAGGATTTTTAATTATTTTTAGGTATTTTTTAGGGCATTTTTATGGATTTTTAGTGGTTTCTTGAGTTTTTAGTGATTTTTTGTAATTTTTATTAAATGTTTGTAATTTTTAGGTATTTTTAGAGATTTTTAGGGATTTTTTATTGATTATTCGAGATTACTAGGGATTTTTAGTGAAGTTAAGCTAACTACCTAACCTAACCTAACCTAACCTAACCTAACCTAACCTAACCTAACCTAACCTAACCTAACCTAACCTAACCTAACTTAACCTAACCTAACCTAACCTAACCTAACCTAACCTAACCTAACCTAACCTAACCTAACCTAACTAACCTAACCTAACCTAACCTAACCTAACCTAACCTAACCTAACCTAACCTAACCTAACCTAACCTAACCTAACCTAACTTAACCTAACCTAACCTAACCTAACCTAACCTAACTTAACCTAACCTAACCTAACCTAACCTAACCTAACCTAACCTAACCTAACCTAACCTAACCTAACCTAACCTAACCTAACTAACCTAACCTAACCTAACCTAACCTAACCTAACCTAACCTAACCTAACCTAACTAACCTAACCTAACCTAACCTAACCTAACCTAACCTAACCTAACCTAACCTAACCTAACCTAACCTAACCTAACCTAACCTAACCTAACCTAACCTAACCTAACCTAACCTAACCTAACCTAACCTAACCTAACCTAACCTAACCTAACCTAACCTAACCTAACCTAACCTAACCTAACCTAACCTAACCTAACCTAACCTAACCTAACCTAACCTAACCTAACCTAACCTAACCTAACCTAACCTAACCTAACCTAACCTAACCTAACCTAACCTAACCTAACCTAACCTAACCTAACCTAACCTAACCTAACCTAACCTAACCTAACCTAACCTAACCTAACCTAACCTAACCTAACCTAACCTAACCTAACCTAACCTAACCTAACCTAACCTAACCTAACCTAACCTAACCTAACCTAACCTAACCTAACCTAACCTAACCTAACCTAACCTAACCTAACCTAACCTAACCTAACCTAACCTAACCTAACCTAACCTAACCTAACCTAACCTAACCTAACCTAACCTAACCTAACCTAACCTAACCTAACCTAACCTAACCTAACCTAACCTAACCTAACCTAACCTAACCTAACCTAACCTAACCTAACCTAACCTAACCTAACCTAACCTAACCTAACCTAACCTAACCTAACCTAACCTAACCTAACCTAACCTAACCTAACCTAACCTAACCTAACCTAACCTAACCTAACCTAACCTAACCTAACCTAACCTAACCTAACCTAACCTAACCTAACCTAACCTAACCTAACCTAACCTAACCTAACCTAACCTAACCTAACCTAACCTAACCTAACCTAACCTAACCTAACCTAACCTAACCTAACCTAACCTAACCTAACCTAACCTAACCTAACCTAACCTAACCTAACCTAACCTAACCTAACCTAACCTAACCTAACCTAACCTAACCTAACCTAACCTAACCTAACCTAACCTAACCTAACCTAACCTAACCTAACCTAACCTAACCTAACCTAACCTAACCTAACCTAACCTAACCTAACCTAACCTAACCTAACCTAACCTAACCTAACCTAACCTAACCTAACCTAACCTAACCTAACCTAACCTAACCTAACCTAACCTAACCTAACCTAACCTAACCTAACCTAACCTAACCTAACCTAACCTAACCTAACCTAACCTAACCTAACCTAACCTAACCTAACCTAACCTAACCTAACCTAACCTAACCTAACCTAACCTAACCTAACCTAACCTAACCTAACCTAACCTAACCTAACCTAACCTAACCTAACCTAACCTAACCTAACCTAACCTAACCTAACCTAACCTAACCTAACCTAACCTAACCTAACCTAACCTAACCTAACCTAACCTAACCTAACCTAACCTAACCTAACCTAACCTAACCTAACCTAACCTAACCTAACCTAACCTAACCTAACCTAACCTAACCTAACCTAACCTAACCTAACCTAACCTAACCTAACCTAACCTAACCTAACCTAACCTAACCTAACCTAACCTAACCTAACCTAACCTAACCTAACCTAACCTAACCTAACCTAACCTAACCTAACCTAACCTAACCTAACCTAACCTAACCTAACCTAACCTAACCTAACCTAACCTAACCTAACCTAACCTAACCTAACCTAACCTAACCTAACCTAACCTAACCTAACCTAACCTAACCTAACCTAACCTAACCTAACCTAACCTAACCTAACCTAACCTAACCTAACCTAACCTAACCTAACCTAACCTAACCTAACCTAACCTAACCTAACCTAACCTAACCTAACCTAACCTAACCTAACCTAACCTAACCTAACCTAACCTAACCTAACCTAACCTAACCTAACCTAACCTAACCTAACCTAACCTAACCTAACCTAACCTAACCTAACCTAACCTAACCTAACCTAACCTAACCTAACCTAACCTAACCTAACCTAACCTAACCTAACCTAACCTAACCTAACCTAACCTAACCTAACCTAACCTAACCTAACCTAACCTAACCTAACCTAACCTAACCTAACCTAACCTAACCTAACCTAACCTAACCTAACCTAACCTAACCTAACCTAACCTAACCTAACCTAACCTAACCTAACCTAACCTAACCTAACCTAACCTAACCTAACCTAACCTAACCTAACCTAACCTAACCTAACCTAACCTAACCTAACCTAACCTAACCTAACCTAACCTAACCTAACCTAACCTAACCTAACCTAACCTAACCTAACCTAACCTAACCTAACCTAACCTAACCTAACCTAACCTAACCTAACCTAACCTAACCTAACCTAACCTAACCTAACCTAACCTAACCTAACCTAACCTAACCTAACCTAACCTAACCTAACCTAACCTAACCTAACCTAACCTAACCTAACCTAACCTAACCTAACCTAACCTAACCTAACCTAACCTAACCTAACCTAACCTAACCTAACCTAACCTAACCTAACCTAACCTAACCTAACCTAACCTAACCTAACCTAACCTAACCTAACCTAACCTAACCTAACCTAACCTAACCTAACCTAACCTAACCTAACCTAACCTAACCTAACCTAACCTAACCTAACCTAACCTAACCTAACCTAACCTAACCTAACCTAACCTAACCTAACCTAACCTAACCTAACCTAACCTAACCTAACCTAACCTAACCTAACCTAACCTAACCTAACCTAACCTAACCTAACCTAACCTAACCTAACCTAACCTAACCTAACCTAACCTAACCTAACCTAACCTAACCTAACCTAACCTAACCTAACCTAACCTAACCTAACCTAACCTAACCTAACCTAACCTAACCTAACCTAACCTAACCTAACCTAACCTAACCTAACCTAACCTAACCTAACCTAACCTAACCTAACCTAACCTAACCTAACCTAACCTAACCTAACCTAACCTAACCTAACCTAACCTAACCTAACCTAACCTAACCTAACCTAACCTAACCTAACCTAACCTAACCTAACCTAACCTAACCTAACCTAACCTAACCTAACCTAACCTAACCTAACCTAACCTAACCTAACCTAACCTAACCTAACCTAACCTAACCTAACCTAACCTAACCTAACCTAACCTAACCTAACCTAACCTAACCTAACCTAACCTAACCTAACCTAACCTAACCTAACCTAACCTAACCTAACCTAACCTAACCTAACCTAACCTAACCTAACCTAACCTAACCTAACCTAACCTAACCTAACCTAACCTAACCTAACCTAACCTAACCTAACCTAACCTAACCTAACCTAACCTAACCTAACCTAACCTAACCTAACCTAACCTAACCTAACCTAACCTAACCTAACCTAACCTAACCTAACCTAACCTAACCTAACCTAACCTAACCTAACCTAACCTAACCTAACCTAACCTAACCTAACCTAACCTAACCTAACCTAACCTAACCTAACCTAACCTAACCTAACCTAACCTAACCTAACCTAACCTAACCTAACCTAACCTAACCTAACCTAACCTAACCTAACCTAACCTAACCTAACCTAACCTAACCTAACCTAACCTAACCTAACCTAACCTAACCTAACCTAACCTAACCTAACCTAACCTAACCTAACCTAACCTAACCTAACCTAACCTAACCTAACCTAACCTAACCTAACCTAACCTAACCTAACCTAACCTAACCTAACCTAACCTAACCTAACCTAACCTAACCTAACCTAACCTAACCTAACCTAACCTAACCTAACCTAACCTAACCTAACCTAACCTAACCTAACCTAACCTAACCTAACCTAACCTAACCTAACCTAACCTAACCTAACCTAACCTAACCTAACCTAACCTAACCTAACCTAACCTAACCTAACCTAACCTAACCTAACCTAACCTAACCTAACCTAACCTAACCTAACCTAACCTAACCTAACCTAACCTAACCTAACCTAACCTAACCTAACCTAACCTAACCTAACCTAACCTAACCTAACCTAACCTAACCTAACCTAACCTAACCTAACCTAACCTAACCTAACCTAACCTAACCTAACCTAACCTAACCTAACCTAACCTAACCTAACCTAACCTAACCTAACCTAACCTAACCTAACCTAACCTAACCTAACCTAACCTAACCTAACCTAACCTAACCTAACCTAACCTAACCTAACCTAACCTAACCTAACCTAACCTAACCTAACCTAACCTAACCTAACCTAACCTAACCTAACCTAACCTAACCTAACCTAACCTAACCTAACCTAACCTAACCTAACCTAACCTAACCTAACCTAACCTAACCTAACCTAACCTAACCTAACCTAACCTAACCTAACCTAACCTAACCTAACCTAACCTAACCTAACCTAACCTAACCTAACCTAACCTAACCTAACCTAACCTAACCTAACCTAACCTAACCTAACCTAACCTAACCTAACCTAACCTAACCTAACCTAACCTAACCTAACCTAACCTAACCTAACCTAACCTAACCTAACCTAACCTAACCTAACCTAACCTAACCTAACCTAACCTAACCTAACCTAACCTAACCTAACCTAACCTAACCTAACCTAACCTAACCTAACCTAACCTAACCTAACCTAACCTAACCTAACCTAACCTAACCTAACCTAACCTAACCTAACCTAACCTAACCTAACCTAACCTAACCTAACCTAACCTAACCTAACCTAACCTAACCTAACCTAACCTAACCTAACCTAACCTAACCTAACCTAACCTAACCTAACCTAACCTAACCTAACCTAACCTAACCTAACCTAACCTAACCTAACCTAACCTAACCTAACCTAACCTAACCTAACCTAACCTAACCTAACCTAACCTAACCTAACCTAACCTAACCTAACCTAACCTAACCTAACCTAACCTAACCTAACCTAACCTAACCTAACCTAACCTAACCTAACCTAACCTAACCTAACCTAACCTAACCTAACCTAACCTAACCTAACCTAACCTAACCTAACCTAACCTAACCTAACCTAACCTAACCTAACCTAACCTAACCTAACCTAACCTAACCTAACCTAACCTAACCTAACCTAACCTAACCTAACCTAACCTAACCTAACCTAACCTAACCTAACCTAACCTAACCTAACCTAACCTAACCTAACCTAACCTAACCTAACCTAACTTAACCTAACCTAACCTAACCTAACCTAACCTAACTTAACCTAACCTAACCTAACCTAACCTAACTTAACCTAACCTAACCTAACCTAATTTAACCTAACCTAACCTAACTTAACCTAACCTAACCTAACCTAACCTAACCTAACTT
>JAXCGZ010000665.1:0-5000 GCA_037179515.1 Halocaridina rubra
TGGTCAAGACTAGAGCTACTGGAAGCACGTCCTCACTGGATGAACCCAGGAACTAAAACGTGTATATATATATATATATATATATATATATATATATATATATATATATATATATATATATATATATATATATATATATATATATCAAACAGGTGAGAGTATAATTATAAAAAAAGGAGGAGAAAAAATTAACAATATATGTGCATGTAAGCAATTGCATAAACATACACATGTACACCCACACATACATGCATGCACACATAAACACAGCACCATCTATTGGAATGGACATTTAAAAGGAAAAGAAAAGAAAAGACTGAAAGCCCTTCCCCCTTTCTTCCCTTCAAATTATGTACATGAAAGAGAATTACGTCAGCTTAATCCGTTAGTATTATTATTATTATTAATTTATTATTATTATTATTATTATTATTATTATTATTATTATTATTATTATTATTATTATTATTATTATTATTATTATTATATAGCTCTTGTATACAGATGGAGTTATGAATCAAAAGTAGTAAATCTTTATATATATATATATATATATATATATATATATATATATATATATATATATATATATATATATATATATATATATACATACATACATACATACATACATACATACATACATACATACATACATACATACATACATACATACATACATACATACATACATACATACATACATACATACATACATACATACATACATACATACATACATACATACATACATACATACATACATACATACATACATACATACATACATACATACATACATACATACATACATACATACATACATACATACATACATACATACATACATACATACATACATACATACATACATACATACATACATACATACATACATACATACATACATACATACATACATACATACATACATACATACATACATACATACATACATACATACATACATACATACATACATACATACATACATACATACATACATACATACATACATACATATATATATATATATATATATATATATATATATATATGAGGCGAGTATATAAAGATGTTTTAAGTGGAACACAAAAGGTTATACAGATCCTGTAAATGAAAGTAACTCCAGGGTCCTCTTAAAGTTATACATATTTACAAGGCAAGCCACCTAACCTAACCAAGCCTAACCTAACAAAACTTAGCCTGAACTGTGATCGGTTTCATATCACAGACCCCCCCCCCTTTCTACTAAGGCCTAGGATGGTGCCTTCTAGCAAATGCGACCGTTGCCTTGAATGACTGATTACCCATTCTAAGTATCGAAGTTGCTAGGATACCTCAACTAGCCTAACATAACCTAACCAACACTAATTCAACAAATTTCAAGATTATTTTACTTTGCATGGCATTCTGGGGAATAATCATCTTCCAAGATCCAACTAAAGATTTAACTAACCTGACCTACCAGACGTTAAGTGGATGAGTTATCTAACCTAAAAAGAACTAATTTAACCTAAATGCAGTCCAGATATGATTTGTGAGCCTATTTAGAAGTAAATAAGGAGAGATAAAATGTATTTTGATGATCAAATCCTAGATTTGTTAATTGTCTAAATAAAATATTAAGAGAGTCTCTTAATGAATTACACTCAGAACATTTAACAACCCTGAAAATTGTCAGGTTAGATAAGTTATGTTAGATTATGTTAATCGTTAACCTATCTGAACCTAATCTAAGCGAGCCTAAACTAGTCTAACCTAACCTAAGTAAACAGTTTATGGGGTTGATAAAATTCTGGAGGTTGCTCATGTTTACAAGGTTCTAAAATAATAATATATACAATGTAATGTAAACATAAACATCTCTTACAATATTTGCCTAGTTTACTTCCAAGCCTAAAAATGGAAATACAAAACATTGCATATTTAAAATCATTAAAAAAACAATAAATTGCCGGTTATAGTCTGTCTGCATTCACCCCCCCCCCCATAAGGGATATTATCAGTAAAAAAAAAAAAGGGACTGTATTTAGCAAAATTATAATCACTCCGATATAAAGCACCAGCTCAGGAATACTTCACGAGTTCTACAATGACAAGGGTTTTACAGGGTTGCCAGATGAACACATCAGCGTATGACCAAAATTTAAAGAAAATATGGCCAAAAATGGCCACTTTCGAAAAGTATTAGGTCAAAAATATGGCCAAAGATATAAAATTATTGAATTGTGTGAATTAACATACCAACAATTTAGAATGCATAAATTATGCCTATATATTCGATGACATACCATCAAAAATATTGTTAATTAAACTTAAACTACTTAAAGTGAAATGCAGCTGTCAAGTTGACAGCACTTCCTCAAAATATTGAATATCTTGTTCTTCTTTTCTGGAGTCGAGTCGTAAAGGGTTTTGTTGATGTGCATATGTAGCATTTCGGGAGTACATTTACAGCTTTGGCAGCACATACTATAATCAATTAAGAATTAACGGATTCTTACAATTGAATCCAACAGTTTAATTTGCATCCTGTTTCTGGGTTTAATTTTAACAGATTTACATAATAAAAAATTCGTTCAATGATTGCATTACTTGCTGGCACGATAAGGCATGTTAGGGCATAATTCGACAGTTCTTTAAAATTATTGTGTTTGGAAACTGCTTGCCAAAATTTTAAAGCTCTCTTAGGGAGTCCATCTTATTTGAAGTTTTCTTCTTCATTCCACGCTACAAGGCTAATTTTTCTGAAATGGTCTTGGTGGAAAAATGGCAGATTAGAAAATGTTCACTTCTCTGATTGGCTTGGAAAAACAGTTGGATTTAAAAGTGACAGACCTTTAATCATATCACCTGACTCAGGGAGCCATTTGTTCACTTAATTTAACGATTCTTGAAGCATGGCTTGTCACTTAAATTTCACAGACTTTATTTTATAATTTTCTTGTTCTATATTAGAAGTGCTAAAGCCGCTCAAGTACGTTCTAATTTCCTGATCAAATTTACTTCCGAAGTCTACATTTTTTACTATTTCGCATGTGCCATCTTCGTGTGTGCGCACTTCTTTGGCAATATTGTAAGGATCAGCATAGATTTGCTGGAACAAAACATGAAGCCTTGTGAACTCTTTAACGATGGGAGTAGCAAATACAAAGTGAAAATAATTCATCCTGTCTTGTAACACCTCTTTTATCAACCTTGCCTTATACCTTGCATCCTGACCTCCAGATTGTTCACAGCAGGTGAAGTAGACAATTATTCTTCCCAATTTAGCAGTATATTATTCAAGATTTTACCTTTCACTAACCAAACTTATCTTGGACAACTTCATAAATGGATGGGGTGCATCACGTTCCTGGTTATCTTCAGCTGCTGAATTCATCTCTTTAAAGAGAGCATTAAAATCTCCTCTTCTCATATCGTTATTTGAAAACCACGAAGGAATTTCAGTCAAAATGAATCCAACATTGGATGGCAGTTTTGAAAATGCATACTGTATGCAGAGAGCCGAGAGTGGCAAATGCACTTCATATGAATGCAGTTCGGATTTTCATTTCTTATTCTAGTCCACAGGGAATTGTTAATTCCAACCATTGCAACAGCACCAATACTAGCAAACCCAATACAGTTTTTAAGAGTTTGAATATATGAATCTGACACTTCTGGAATTTTATTAAATAACACCTCCGCTGTTGTCTCTACAACAGCAGGTATAAGACCAAAAATGCTGAGTGAATTTTATTTGTTTTAATGAAAAAAAATCTAACAACTATGCACAAATGCTTTTATATTGCAATATCTTTAGATTCATCTACTAGTAATACATACTTTTTACCTTCTAGATCATGCTTCAGTTGCTCTTTCAATGAAGCAACAATTACATTTTCTATAATTTCAATACATTTGGTTCTGTGAAGTTTAATGCCAGCAAGAACACTATTTTTGCCATGTTTCTTAACTACTTCACCCTTATGATCACCTTATTGAAAAAGAGTAAGTTTGCTGAAAGCAGGTAAGACTTTTTATATGTATAGTAGAGCAAGTGTGAGAGTCAAGAATGGTATGAGTGGTTGGTTTGAGGTGAATGTAGGGTGACATCAAGGTTGTGTAATGTCTCCATGTTTGTTCAGTGTGTATATGAAAGGAATGGTAAGGGAAGTAAATGAGAGAGTAATAGATTGAGGTCTGAAATTATTGGGTGAGAATGGAAGGTTGTGGAAATTGAATCAGCTGCTATATGCGGATGATATTGTACTGGTGGCTGATACTGAGAATGAACTGATCATTTGGTGCATGACATTGTTAGGATGTGTGAAAGAAGAAATATGCCTGTGAATATTGGTTAAAATAAAGTTATGATATACACAAGGAGTGCTTATGTTGGTAGATTGAATGTAGGAGTGAATGAGGAGTTGTTTGAGAGTTTTAAGTATCTTGAGTCGCATGTATCAAAGAGTGGAGAAGTGGATGCAGAGGTAAGTCATAAAATAAAGAAGGCAAGTAAATGTCTAGTGGAGTTGAAAAATGTAATGAGAAATAGATATTTGGGAACGAATGCAAGGAGAAGGATATATGAAGGTGTGATCATACCGACAGCATTTTATGGAGCAGAGACTTAGAATGCAAGAGAGGATGAAAGGAACAAGTTGAATGTAATAGAGATGTGGTGTTTGAGACGCATGATTGGTGTATCTAGAATAGACATAGTAAGAAATGAAGAGAACGGATGTTGAATGGAAGCTGTCAAATAGGTTAGATCAGAGAGCGCTGAATAGGTTTGGACACATGGAAAGGATGAGTGATGAACGAATAGTGAAGAGAGTGTGGAGTGCAGAAGTGATTGGAGTTAGGTCAAGAGGGAGACCTAGAATGAGACAGATGGATGGCGTGAAAGGGCATGGAATGCACTTGGAATGTTAGTGGGGCAGAGAAGAGAGTGTGCAAGAGATAGGAATGACTGGAGGAAGATTGTATATAGGTGACACGGGCCAAAGGGA
>JAXCGZ010000665.1:12500-25000 GCA_037179515.1 Halocaridina rubra
GCAGATGGGAAATTGCTAGTGGATGAAATAAAGGTGAGAGAGAGATGGGCTGAATATTTCAAGAACCTGCTAAATGAGGAAGATGATGGAGAGGCAGAGATTATGGCTGTGGGAAACGAATGGAGAATGCCAATGTTAGGCGATGAGAATGATAGAGAAATAACAAAAGAGGAGGTATATTTAGCATTGAGAGCAACAAAAGCAGGTAAAGCACCAGGGATAGATGGGTGGCATGCTGAATGCTTGTCAAATGGTGGGGAGGCATTAGTAGGATGGATGGTTAGGTTGTTGAATGTATGTTTCAGGAAAGGGAGGGTCCCAGTTGATTGGAGGAGTGCATGTGTAGTTCCACTTTACAAAGGGAAGGGAGATAGGTATGAATGTAATAGTTTTAGGGGAATTACTTTGTTGAGTGTAGTTGGTAAGTGGTATGGAAGAGTGTTGCACGAGAGAATTAGGAAAGGTAAACTGAGAAATTAATTGGGGAAGAACAGAGTGGGTTCAGGAAAGGAAGAGGATGTGTGGATCAGGTGTTTGCGGTAAGACAGGTGTGTGAGAAGTTCTTGGAGAAAGGTATGGACACTTTTTGGGCCTTTATGGATTTGAAGAAAGTATATGACAGGGTAGATAGAGAGGGGTTGTGGAGGATGTTGCAAATGTATGGAATAAGTTGAAGGTTGTTGAATGTGGTGAAGAGTTTTTACATGAATAGTAGAGCATACGTGAGAGTTGGGAATGATACGAGTGATTGGTTTGAGATGAATGTTGGGTTACGTCAAGGTTGTGTGATGTTGCCATGGTTGCTTAATGTGTATATGGATAGAGTGGTAAGGGAAGTAAATGAAAGAGTATTAGACAAAGGCTTGGAACTAGTGGATGAGGAGGGAAGGTTGTGGAAATTGAGTCAGTTGCTATTTGCGGATGATACTGTACTGGTGGCTGATACTTAAAATGAATTAAATCATTTGGTGACTGAGTTTATTAGTGTGTGTGTGAAAGAAGAAAGTTGCACGTGAATATTGGTAAAAGAAAAGTCATGAGATGCACGAGGAGTGTTAATGTTGGCAGATTGAATGTAGGAGTGAATGTGGAGTTGCTTGAAAAAGTTGAGAGTTTTAAGTGTCTGGAGTAACATGTATCAAGGAGTGGACAAGTGAATGTAGAGGTAAATCACAGAGTGATGGAAGCTAGTGAATGTCTAGGTGGGTTGAAAAGTGTAATGAGAAATAGATATTTGGGAACGAATGCAGAGAAGGATATATGAAGGTGTGATTGTGCCGACAGCATTGTATGGAGCCGAGACTTGGAATGCATGAGAGGATGAAAGAAACAAATTGAATGTAATGGATATGAGGTGTTTGAGAGGTATGAATGGTGTATCTAGAAGAGATAGAGTAAGAAATGAGGATGTCAGGGAGAGAACGGGTGTTGGAATGAAGCTGTCAGATAGGTTAGATCAGAAAATGTTGAGATGGTTTGGACACGTGGAAAGGATGAGTAATGAACGATTAGTGAAGAGAGTGTGGAGTGCAGAAGTGATTGGAGCTAGGTTAAGAGGGAGACCTAGAATGAGATGGATGGATGGCGTGAAAAGAGCACTGAATGCACGTGGAATGTCAGTAGAACAGGGAAGAGTGCATGCAAGAGATAGGAATGAGTGGAGGAAGATTGTGCATATATAACGCGGCCCAAAGGGATTGCTCGCACCTGCTAGCTCAGTGAACTGTGGTGGATGGGTGTGAGGCGAGTGGCCATTTGATGAAGCGGTGGGGGTAAACTAACTGCGGCTGTTGGGCCTCATTGCAGAATACCCTTGCCCACCTACCTTGTGGGTGACCCAAGCAGGGTGGAATGGGGGGAGACGTGGCAACCCTCTATCCCCAAGGAGCTGAGAGGAATGGTTGAGGTGTGTATGTGGATAGTGGTGAATGCACATTTCTTGGCTCAGCCACCCCCCTTATAAGGGGAATGAGGCTTATGTCTATGTATGTATGCATGTGTATATATATATATATATATATATATATATATATATATATATATATATATATATATATATATATATATATATATATATATATATATATATATATATATATATAATCAAAAAAACACATTACCTAGTGAGATAACATGAATTATATTTTACTCCTGACGGGGACTCGAACTTAAGACAAATAATTACTCTGCCAAGGAGCTACCAACTACACCACTGAAGGTCTAAAAGAAAAACCAACCTTGCAGCTTAACTGCTACACTAGGAATCAACACATTCTATCTGAATGACCATTTCTTCATATTACAGTTTCTTCTAACCTCACTCGTGCCTTTGTGAGTATATGATGATAATAATAATAATAATAATAATAATAATAATAATAATAATAATAATAATAATAATAATAATAATAATAATAATAATAATAATAATAATAATAATAATAATAACAATAATAATAATAATAATAATATGATATGTTGATTTTTATCTGTGATAGTAGCTCTGTTGGTATGATTGTTTTCATGTATATGTAGCCAGAGACGCGAGTTCTGTTCCCCTGATATCCAACATTGTTTCGTGACTAATAATTTATTATTAACATCATGGATTCACTGTTAAAATGTGTGTATATATATATATATATATATATATATATATATATATATATATATATATATATATATATATATATATATATATATTGTGTGTGTGTGTGTGTGTGTGTGTGTGAGATTACCTAATTGTGTTTACGGGAAAGAGTCCAAAGCTCGTATCTTCCCGTCTCCTGATCGCTTCCATTTTAGACTTAGTGATACTTATCATACCTGTCCTTAAAACTATGGATTGAGATAGCATTAACTACTTCCTCGCTTAGCCAATTCCAATTATCAACTACTCTTACACTGAAAAAGTATTTCCTTACATCCTGCAAAGAAGTTTTCTTACCAAGCTTCAAACTATGACCTCTAGTTCTAGAGCCAGCCATATCAAAATATCGATCCCTATCCACTCTATCATAACCATGAAGGAATTTAAAGACTGTCACCATATCCCCCCTCACTCTTCTAGCTTCGAGTGATGGTAAGTCTACTTCCCTCAGCCTCTCATCATAACTGAGATTGCGTATTTCTGGCACCAGTTTCGTGGCATGTCTTTGAACTTTTTCAAGCTTAGCTATATGCTTTTTCAAGTGCGGATTCCAAAAGGGGGCTGCATATTCGAGTTTTGGCCTCACATAGGTTACATAAATATTTCTGAACATTTCCTTGTCCATGTGCCTGAAGGCTACCCTTACATTTGATAAGAATGCATATGCTGCCCTTACTATGCCATTTATATGCATTTCTGGAGACAAATCTGCCAGCATGTTTATTCCTAGATCTCTCTCATTTTCTGTCTCCTGAAGTTGCAATCCAGCCACCGAGTAGTCAAGCTTGGGCCTTCTTGCACTTGTACCCATTCTCATTACCTTACATTTTGAAGTATTGAATTTCATTAGCCACTTTTCTGACCACTCATGCAGATTATTTAGATCCTCCTGAAGTTCTCTACCATTGTTCTCGTTTTTTACTTTCTTCACAATCTTTGCATCATCTGCAAACATATTCATGAATGAATTTACAGACTCTGGTAGGTCATTTACATATACAAGGAACAAAAGTGGCCCTAAAACTGAACCCTGTGGAACTCCACTACTAACTCTTCTCCATTCAGACACTGAGTGTCTTACTCTAACCCTCTGTTCCCTTCCTTCTAAGTAAGTTTTTATCCATTCCAAAACATTTCCACCTATTCTAGCCATTGATTGCAGCTTCCTAATAAGTCTCCCATGTGGAACAGTGTCAAACGCTTTCTGGAAGTCTAGGAATATGCAATCTGCCCAGCCCTCTCCTTCCTGTAAGATTTGGCTTACCTCATCATAAAACTCTAATAAGTTTGTTACTGTTGATCTACCTTCTCTGAAGCCATGTTGCCTCACTGACAAAAAGTTGAAGGATTCCAAGTGAAGAGAGATATGTTTCCTTAGTAGTTTCTCCATAACTTTGCAAACTATGCTGGTCAAGGAAACTGGTCTATAGTTCAGAGCCGTATCCCTCCTTCCCTTTTTGAAGATAGGTATCACATTTGCTTGTTTCCAGCATCTTGGAATCTCCCCCGACTCCAGTGACTCCTTAAATATGATACTTAGTGCCACTGATATTGTGTTTGCGCATTTTTTAAGCACATGAGGGGATATGTCATCAGGACCTGTAGCTTTATGAACATCTAAATCCATCAGCGCTTTGCATACCTCTGTGGCTGTAAGGTTGATGTTCTCTAATACCGGCCCTTGAGTTTCTATCACTGAATCTGAGGGGGTGGGGTATTTTCTACTGTAAATACTGACTGAAACTCCTTGTTCAATTCTTTGCAGATCTCTTCATCCGTCTCAGTGATGCTTCCATCCGCTCTCTTTTGCCTTAAAATCTGTTCTTTTACCTTCAGTTTTCCTCTGATAAAGCTGTGGAAAAGCTTGGGATTTTCTTTAGCCTTCCTGGTGATGTCCCTCTCATAGTCTCTCTCTGCCTCTCTCCTTTTACTTAGGTAGTCATTTCTTGCTCTTTTGTAGGTTTGCCAGGCATTTATGTTTTTTCTCCTCCTATACCTTTTCCAGCATTTGTCTCTCCACTCCTTAGCTCTTTTACACCCATTATCGAACCATTTCTCTCTGGCATGAATTACACCTACTTTGGTGACAGGTATGCAGCAATCTACTATCTTCCCATATTTCTCACAAAAGATGTCATACATTTCTTGTACAGATTTGTTGTAAAATAAGGTTCTCCAGTCAATAACTGCAAAAAGCTCATTCATTTTGATGTAATCTGATTTCCGATAGTTCCTCCTCATGTCCTCAGTGCCTCTACTCTCAGGAAGAATATCTTCAATGATATACTCCATCAACAACACACAGTGGTCACTCTTTCCAATTGGTGGTTCATACTCAATTTTTTCAATATCCAACACATTATCTGTGAACACTAGATCAAGTAGTGATGGCTCATCCCCACCCCTGGCCCTTGTTGGTTCCATTACATGTTGGTGTAGGAAATTCCCTTGTACGCAATCTAGGAATCTTGCCCCGAATGAGTCCTCACCACTGTGTGGGTCAAGATTTATCCAATCTATCTCTTTATGATTAAAGTCTCCCATAATCAAAATCCTACATTTTTTTTCCCGTGCCATGTTAACAACTGAGTTTATGACTTCAATAGTACCTATATGACTTTCCTCATAAACTTCAAGCCTATTTTGGTTCTTGGTGGGTTGTATGCAACAGTTATTATAATGCTCTCTGACCCAGTATTTATGCGAGCAACAAGAAATTCCTTGAACTCACTTTCTATAGCCAAGTTTATTTCTTCGACTTGAATCCTTTCACTTATGAGCAGTGCTATCCCTCCACCAGTCCTCTCAGATCATTCAACCCTTAGTATTCTGAAGCCCTTAGGAAAGACTGTGACACTGTTTATGTCCTCACTCAACTTAGTTTCTGTAATTGCTACTATATCTGCCTTACTGTTGTGAATCCTATCTTTTAATTCTACTGCCTTACCAGCTAATCCATCAGCATTTGTATATAACAATCTTAATGAGGCCCCATCCCCTGATCTTCTGTCATTATCTCCTTTATCTCCCCTTTGTCTGGAAGAACTCTGTAATGAAAATTTTTCTTCTCTTCTTCATTTCTTTCATCATTTAACCTTCTTGCCTCTTGCAACAAGTTTTTGATCTTTCCCATCTCTTCCTGTGTTCTGTATCGTCTAATGAACACTTCTTTGAATTCTTGAAGGTCTTTTAGACTTTTTTTTCTCAACAATATTTCCCTACATGTTTCCCCTCTCTCAAAGGTTACTTTTATTGGTCTCGGCTTTCCTTCCCTCGAATATTTACCTAGTTGGTGTATGTTTACAATATCCTCAGGACCACATACTACTCCAAGCTTTCTTATCAGGTCTACAACCCTAGCTTTATTTTCATGTGTAGTGTGTGTGTATGTGTGCGTGTATGTGTGTGTGTGTGTGTGTGTGTGTGTGTGTGTGTCGAGAAGCATATGATAATTTATATATATATATATATATATATATATATATATATATATATATATATATATATATATATATATATATATATATATATATATATATATATATATATATATATATATATATATATATATATATATATATATATATATATATATATATATATATATATATATATATATATATATATATATATATATATATATATATATATATGTGTGTGTGTGTGTGTGTGTGTGTGTGTGTGTGATTACCTAATTGTGATTACCTAATTGTGTTTACGGGAAAGAGCCCAAAGCTCGTATCTTCCCGTCTCCTGATCGCTTCCATTTTAGACTTAGTGATACTTATCATACCTGTCCTTAAAACTTTGGATTGAGATAGCATTAACTACCTCCTCGCTTAGCCAATTCCAAATATCAACTACTCTTAAACTGAAAAAGTATTTCCTTACATCCTGCAAAGAAGTTTTCTTACCAAGCTTCAAACTATGACCTCTAGTTCTAGAGCCAGCCATATCAAAATATCGATCCCTATCCACTCTATCATAACCATGAAGGAATTTAAAGACTGCCACCATATCCCCCCTCACTCTTCTAGCTTCGAGTGATGGTAAGTCTACTTCCCTCAGCCTCTCATCATAACTGAGATTGCGTATTTCTGGCACCAGTTTCGTGGTATGTCTTTGAACTTTTTCAAGCTTAGCTATGTGCTTTTTCAA
This sequence comes from Halocaridina rubra, assembly GCA_037179515.1. Taxonomy (NCBI): domain Eukaryota; kingdom Metazoa; phylum Arthropoda; class Malacostraca; order Decapoda; family Atyidae; genus Halocaridina; species Halocaridina rubra. The sequence goes on from JAXCGZ010000665.1 coordinate 19,309, forward strand.
GTGCGGATTCCAAAAGGGGGCTGCATATTCGAGTTTTGGCCTCACATATGTTACATAAATATTTCTGAACATTTCCTTGTCCATGTGCCTGAAGGCTACCCTTACATTTGATAAGAATGCATATGCTGCCCTTACTATGCCATTTATATGTAAGTCTGGAGACAAATCTGCCAGTATGTTTACTCCTAGATCTCTCTCATTTTCTGTCTCTTGAAGTTGTACTCCAGCCACCGAGTAGTCAAGCTTGGGCCTTCTTGCACTTGTACCCATTCTCATTACCTTACATTTTGAAGTATTGAATTTCATTAGCCACTTTTCTGACCACTCATGCAGATTATTTAGATCCTCCTGAAGTTCTCTACCATTGTTCTCGTTTTTTACTTTCTTCACAATCTTTGCATCATCTGCAAACATATTCATGAATGAATTTACAGACTCTGGTAGGTCATTTACATATACAAGGAACAAAAGTGGCCCTAAAACTGAACCCTGTGGAACTCCACTACTAACTCTTCTCCATTCAGACACTGAGTGTCTTACTCTAACCCTCTGTTCCCTTCCTTCTAAGTAAGTTTTTATCCATTCCAAAACATTTCCACCTATTCTAGCCATTGATTGCAGCTTCCTAATAAGTCTCCCATGTGGAACAGTATCAAACGCTTTCTGGAAGTCTAGGAATATGCAATCTGCCCAGCCCTCTCTTTCCTGTAAGATTTGGCTTACCTCATCATAAAATTCTAATAAGTTTGTTACTGTTGATCTACCTTCTCTGAAGCCATGTTGCCTCACTGACAAAAAGTTGAAGGATTCCAAGTGAAGAGAGATATGTTTCCTTAGTAGTTTCTCCATAACTTTGCAAACTATGCTGGTCAAGGAAACTGGTCTATAGTTCAGAGCCGCATCCCTCCTTCCCTTTTTGAAGATAGGTATCACATTTGCTTGTTTCCAGCATCTTGGAATCTCCCCCAACTCCAGTGACTCCTTAAATATGATACTTAGTGCCACTGATATTGTGTTTGCGCATTTTTTAAGCACATGAGGGGATATGTCATCAGGACCTGTAGCTTTATGAACATCTAAATCCATCAGCGCTTTGCATACCTCTGTGGCTGTAAGGTTAATGTTCCCTAATACCGGCCCTTGAGCTTCTATCACTGCAATCTGAGGGGTGGGGTATTTTCTACTGTAAATACTGACTGAAACTCCTTGTTCAATTCTTTGCAGATCTCTTCATCCGTCTCAGTGATGCTTCCATCCGCTCTCTTTAGCCTTAAAACCTGTTCATTTACCTTCAGTTTTCCTCTGATAAAGCTGTGGAAAAGCTTGGGATTTTCTTTAGCCTTCCTGGTGATGTCCCTCTCATAATCTCTCTCTGCCTCTCTCCTTTTACTTAGGTAGTCATTTCTTGCTCTTTTGTAGGTTTGCCAGGCATTTATGTTTTTTCTCCTCCTATACCTTTTGCAGCATTTGTCTCTCCACTCCTTAGCTCTTTTACACCCATTATCGAACCATTTCTCTCTGGCATGAATTACACCTACTTTGGTGACAGGTATGCAGCAATCTACTATCTTCCCATATTTCTCACAAAAGATGTCATACATTTCTGGTACAGATTTGTTGTAAAATAAGGTTCTCCAGTCAAGAACTGCAAAAAGCTCATTCATTTTGATGTAATCTCCTTTCGGATAGTTCCTCCTCATGTCCTCAGTGCCTCTACTCTCAGGAAGAATATCTTCAATGATATACTCCATCAACAACACACAGTGGTCACTCTTTCCAATTGGTGGTTCATACTCAATATTTTCAATATCCAACACATTATCTGTGAACACTAGATCAAGTAGTGATGGCTCATCCCCACCCCTGGCTCTTGTTGGTTCCATTGCATGTTGGTGTAGGAAATTCCCTTGTACGCAATCTAGGAATCTTGCCCCGAATGAGTCCTCACCACTGTGTGGGTCAAGATTTATCCAATCTATCTCTTTATGATTAAAGTCTCCCATAATCAAAATCCTACATTTTTTCTCCCGTGCCATGTTAACAACTGAGTTTATGACTTCAATAGTACCTATATGACTTTCCTCATAAATTTCAAGCCTATTTTGGTTCCTTGGTGGGTTGTATACAACAGTTATTATAATGCTCTCTGACCCAGTATTTATGCGAGCAACAAGAAATTCCTTGAACTCACTTTCTATAGCCAAGTTTATTTCTTCGACTTGAATCCTTTCACTTATGAGCAGTGCTATCCCTCCACCAGTCCTCTCAGATCTTTCAACCCTTAGTATTCTGAAGCCCTTAGGAAAGACTGTGACACTGTTTATGTCCTCACTCAACTTAGTCTCTGTAATTGCTACTATATCTGCCTTACTGTTGTGAATCCTATCTTTTAATTCTACTGCCTTACCAGCTAATCCATCAGCATTTGTATATAACAATCTTAATGAGGCCCCATCCCCTGATCTTCTGTCATTATCTCCTTTATCTCCTCTTTGTCTGGAAGAACTCTGTAATGAAAATTGTTCTTCTCTTCTTCATTTCTTTCATCATTTAACCTTCTTGCCTCTTGCAACAAGTTTTTGATCTTTCCCATCTCTTCCTGTGTTCTGTATCGTCTAATGAACACTTCTTTGAATTCTTGAAGGTCTTTTAGACTTTTTTTTCTCAACAATATTTCCCTACATGTTTCCCCTCTCTCAAAGGTTACTTTTATTGGTCTCGGCTTTCCTTCCCTCGAATATTTACCTAGTTGGTGTATGTTTACAATATCCTCAGGACCACATACTACTCCAAGCTTTCTTATCAGGTCTACAACCCTAGCTTTATTTTCATGTGCATGTGTGTGTGTATGTGTGTGTGTGTGTGTGTGTGTGTGTGTGTGTGTGTGTGTGTGTGTGTGTGTGTGTGTGTGTCGAGAAGCATATGATAATTTATATATATATATATATATATGTGTGTGTGTGTGTGTGTGTGTGTGTGTGTGTGTGTGTGTGTGTGTGTGTGTGTGTGTGTGTGTGTGTGATTACCTAATTGTGATTACCTAATTGTGTTTACGGGAAAGAGCCCAAAGCTCGTATCTTCCCGTCTCCTGATCGCTTCCATTTTAGACTTAGTGATACTTATCATACCTGTCCTTAAAACTATGGATTGAGATAGCATTAACTACCTCCTCGCTTAGCCAATTCCAAATATCAACTACTCTTAAACTGAAAAAGTATTTCCTTACATCCTGCAAAGAAGTTTTCTTACCAAGCTTCAAACTATGACCTCTAGTTCTAGAGCCAGCCATATCAAAATATCGATCCCTATCCACTCTATCATAACCATGAAGGAATTTAAAGACTGCCACCATATCCCCCCTCACTCTTCTAGCTTCGAGTGATGGTAAGTCTACTTCCCTCAGCCTCTCATCATAACTGAGATTGCGTATTTCTGGCACCAGTTTCGTGGTATGTCTTTGAACTTTTTCAAGCTTAGCTATGTGCTTTTTCAAGTGCGGATTCCAAAAGGGGGCTGCATATTCGAGTTTTGGCCTCACATATGTTACATAAATATTTCTGAACATTTCCTTGTCCATGTGCCTGAAGGCTACCCTTACATTTGATAAGAATGCATATGCTGCCCTTACTATGCCATTTATATGTATTTCTGGAGACAAATCTGCCAGTATGTTTACTCCTAGATCTCTCTCATTTTCTGTCTCTTGAAGTTGTACTCCAGCCACCGAGTAGTCAAGCTTGGGCCTTCTTGCACTTGTACCCATTCTCATTACCTTACATTTTGAAGTATTGAATTTCATTAGCCACTTTTCTGACCACTCATGCAGATTATTTAGATCCTCCTGAAGTTCTCTACCATTGTTCTCGTTTTTTACTTTCTTCACAATCTTTGCATCATCTGCAAACATATTCATGAATGAATTTACAGACTCTGGTAGGTCATTTACATATACAAGGAACAAAAGTGGCCCTAAAACTGAACCCTGTGGAACTCCACTACTAACTCTTCTCCATTCAGACACTGAGTGTCTTACTCTAACCCTCTGTTCCCTTCCTTCTAAGTAAATTTTTATCCATTCCAAAACATTTCCACCTATTCTAGCCATTGATTGCAGCTTCCTAATAAGTCTCCCATGTGGAACAGTATCAAACGCTTTCTGGAAGTCTAGGAATATGCAATCTGCCCAGCCCTCTCTTTCCTGTAAGATTTGGCTTACCTCATCATAAAATTCTAATAAGTTTGTTACTGTTGATCTACCTTCTCTGAAGCCATGTTGCATCACTGACAAAAAGTTGAAGGATTCCAAGTGAAGAGAGATATGTTTCCTTAGTAGTTTCTCCATAACTTTGCAAACTATGCTGGTCAAGGAAACTGGTCTATAGTTCAGAGCCGTATCCCACCTTCCCTTTTTGAAGATAGGTATCACATTTGCTTGTTTCCAGCATCTTGGAATCTCCCCCGACTCCAGTGACTCCTTAAATATGATACTTAGTGCCACTGATATTGTGTTTGCGCATTTTTTAAGCACATGAGGGGATATGTCATCGGGACCTGTAGCTTTATGAACATCTAAATCCATCAGCGCTTTGCATACCTCTGTGGCTGTAAGGTTGATGTTCCCTAATGCCGGCCCTTGAGCTTCTATCACTGCAATCTGAGGGGGTGGGGTATTTTCTACTGTAAATACTGACTGAAACTCCTTGTTCAATTCTTTGCAGATCTCTTCATCCGTCTCAGTGATGCTTCCATCCGCTCTCTTTAGCCTTAAAACCTGTTCTTTTACCTTCAGGTTTCCTCTGATAAAGCTGTGGAAAAGCTTGGGATTTTCTTTAGCCTTCCTGGTGATGTCCCTCTCATAGTCACTCTCTGCCTCTCTCCTTTTACTTAGGTAGTCATTTCTTGCTCTTTTGTAGGTTTGCCAGGCATTTATGTTTTTTCTCCTCCTATACCTTTTCCAGCATTTGTCTCTCCACTCCTTAGCTCTTTTACACCCATTATCGAACCATTTCTCTCTGGCATGAATTACACCTACTTTGGTGACAGGTATGCAGCAATCTACTATCTTCCCATATTTCTCACAAAAGATGTCATACATTTCTGGTACAGATTTGTTGTAAAATAAGGTTCTCCAGTCAATAACTGCATAAAGCTCATTCATTTTGATGTAATCTCCTTTCCGATAGTTCCTCCTCATGTCCTCAGTGCCTCTACTCTCAGGAAGAATATCTTCAATGATATACTCCATCAACAACACACAGTGGTCACTCTTTCCAATTGGTGGTTCATACTCAATTTTTTCAATATCCAACACATTATCTGTGAACACTAGATCAAGTAGTGATGGCTCATCCCCACCCCTGGCCCTTGTTGGTTCCATTACATGTTGGTGTAGGAAATTCCCTTGTACGCAATCTAGGAATCTTGCCCCGAATGAGTCCTCACCACTGTGTGGGTCAAGATTTATCCAATCTATCTCTTTATGATTAAAGTCTCCCATAATCAAAATCCTACATTTTTTTTCCCGTGCCATGTTAACAACTGAGTTTATGACTTCAATAGTACCTATATGACTTTCCTCATAAACTTCAAGCCTATTTTGGTTCCTTGGTGGGTTGTATACAACAGTTATTATAATGCTCTCTGACCCAGTATTTATGCGAGCAACAAGAAATTCCTTGAACTCACTTTCTAT
>JAXCGZ010000665.1:27500-48693 GCA_037179515.1 Halocaridina rubra
TATATATATATATATATATATATATATATATATATATATATATATATATATATATATATATATATATATATATATATATGTAGTTGCCGTACCTCAAGCGGTAGCGTCCGCGACTCAAAGGCGTCATATATATATATATATATATATATATATATATATATATATATATATATATATATATATATATATATATATATATATATATATATATATATATATATATATATATATATATATATATATATATATATATATATATATATATATATATATATATATATATATATATATGGTTCCGGATATATATATATATATATATATATATATATATATATATATATATATATATATATATATATATATATGTATGTATATATATATGTATATATATATATATATATATATATATATATATATATATATATATATATATATATATATATATATATATATGTTTCTCTTTGCTTAGTTTCCCTGATGCCCTGGCCCGATGAAGGCTAACTTAACTTACCCTAACCAGATCTGATCAAAGCCAATTAACCCAAAATCACCTCAAAACTGAAACCTTACAAACCTACCTTTTACATTGAACGAGTCTTAAACCCATAATTCCTCACCCCCCCCCCACCACCACCCCACACTGTGAAGTACTAATAACTGAACGAAACATACATTGTATCATTGATGCTCTCAAATGAAGAAATGAGAAAAGATGATTCTATTTTTGAAGCACGTATATCCTCATTGCAATTAATATCCCACAACATATAAACTAACCCAATCCCTATATTCCGAGTGAGCTATGGGAAAGAGGCAAAATTATGAGATATAATTTAATAATTTATCCTCACTTCATTAGTTACAGGTCACATAATATGACAATTTTCGAAGTTAAAGAATTTCAGCCTGACCAATGAAGTACCTTCCTGAAAAAGTTAGGCTGTGCAAAGCTTTCTTTTTTCTAGATTTGCAGTTATACACGGGAGGTTTTTTTTAATGTTTACAACTGATAATCAAATCGTTTTTTTCCCTCATTAATTCCACTCTCCGTAGTTCACAATAATTAAGAAATAGTCACTCACATACAAATCGATCATGCGTTTGATAATCGAGTACAGTAATAATAATTCTTTACATTTTTATATTCTTCTCGAGCTACACCTGTGGTATCTCATATTAATTCATTCTCTCTCTCTCTCTCTCTCTCTCTCTCTCTCTCTCTCTCTCTCTCTCTCTCTCTCTCTCTCTCTCTCTCTCTCTCTCTCTCTCTCTCTCTCTCTCTCTCTCTCTCAGGAATGCGTATTTAGAGCGACCAACCAACTACGTACATATGCTGTGGTGTCGTTGAATGTTTTTACTTCTTCTGAAAAAGAGACTTTCACAGACTGACTGACTGAACTTAGTAAATTTAACGCCTGACTTCCCGATATAAAAAAGAAAGAATGAAAAAGAAAAATTGGCTCACCTCTACATATTCCTCCTTTACGCAATGATGGGTGGGTGGGTGGGTGGGAGGTTGTTTCTGTGTGTATGTATGAATACAGCGATCTTTATACGTCCATTATTTATATAAATACGATTTTAAGATCATACAAATCGTTCAGTGTGTATATAATGTAGATCTCCCTTCTGACTATAACGGCAAACATATTAACCAAATGAATTCAAAATAAGTGAAGCGAATTGGAGTTCAATATGTGATCTAGAATGCATCATCTCTTTATGGGTTAATTCTTCATCTGTTCACTCATTTAATATTCAACATATGTTGTTGTAACGTCGAAGGCTTTTAGGAATGTGACTGGCATGATGGCACTCAAGAGAAATAAAATGATTTCTTATAAAGAATATCAATTATGAAGAGAAAGATGGATGTTGTGTTGGAGCACAGAGAGCGTCAAATTCGGTGCCGGATCCAAGCCCGGATAAATGCCTCAACATGGTGTCAGCGAGAGACTCCGTCCGTAAATTTTTAAGCCAAACCCAACCTCTACCTCACCAAGTCTGGTAAGAAACTGCGACTCCCTATGAACGTGGAAATAATTCCGGACGAAGGAGGAAAAGAAATTTGGTTGCGTTGTGAAAATATCATCCAAATATCTCTGAATCATTTCTTTTAACATCAGAAGGTAACAACAGATTAACAGCAGTTAGCTCTTACTTGAAAAAAAAAAAAATCAGCATTTCCACTTCATTTAGTAGACGAGAAAGTGATTTTTTTTTTTAATTTTGGAAACAATCTAAGTTCCGAAAGTTTGTATGTCACCGAAACGAAGAAGAAATAAATAAAACTTCTATCCACTGCTTATACGCGCTATGATCATCTAGAATTTTATGGACACAGAGAGAGAGTAAGGTGTTGATCTAAACGAAAAGAGTCACTCAATTTTCCTGTTCATTTTTTATTTTATTTCATGTTAAGATAAGATTAAAATCAACACTTCCATAACGTATTTTGTATGTTTATGGAAATGTTAAAGAATGCAGAATATCCTTCTCAAGTGGTTTTGCGGGAAAGAAAAAAATCGAACAAAATAAGGAGAGAGAGAGAGAGAGAGAGAGAGAGAGAGAGAGAGAGAGAGAGAGAGAGAGAGAGAGAGAGAGAGAGAGAGAGAGAGAGAGAGAGAGAGAGAGAGACCATTCATCCTCTTCCATGACCGAATTCCCGGTTGTACAGTTCAGAATTGTCCTCTCCCAGAGAGAGAGAGAGAGAAAGAGAGAAATGAAGGATTGTGGAAAGCGATCCAAGGCATATATGGGAGAAACAAAATTGTGCCTCGGCACATTCGCTGACATAATTCAGATTCTCGGCGATGGTGAAGACACATCTATAATCAAAAAATTATATATTTAATTTCTTTAATTTTTTTTTTTACATATTTCTTCATCTTAAAAATGAGCTCCGGAGAGAGAGAGAGAGAGAGAGAGAGAGAGAGAGAGAGAGAGAGAGAGAGAGAGAGAGAAGGGGCGGTTACTGCGAGTTCTTACTCAAGAGTATATATATATATATATATATATATATATATATATATATATATATATATATATATATATATATATATATATATATATATATATATATATATATATATATATATATATATATATACTCTTGAGTAAGAACTCGCAGTAACCGCCCCTTCTCTCTCTCTCTCTCTCTCTCTCTCTCTCTCTCTCTCTCTCTCTCTCTCTCTCTCCGGAGCTCATTTTTAAGATGAAGAAATATGTAAAAAAAAAAATTAAAGAAATTAAATATATAATTTTTTGATTATAGATGTGTCTTCACCATCGCCGAGAATCTGAATTATGTCAGCGAATGTGCCGAGGCACAATTTTGTTTCTCCCATATATGCCTTGGATCGCTTTTTCCACAATCCTTCATTTCTCTCTTTCTCTCTCTCTCTCTGGGAGAGGACAATTCTGAACTGTACAACCGGGAATTCGGTCATGGAAGAGGATGAATGGGGTCTCTCTCTCTCTCTCTCTCTCTCTCTCTCTCTCTCTCTCTCTCTCTCTCTCTCTCTCTCTCTCTCTCTCTCTCTCTCTCTCTCTCTCTCTCTCTCTCCTTATTTTGTTCGATTTTTTTCTTTCCCGCAAAACCACTTGAGAAGGATATTCTGCATTCTTTAACATTTCCATAAACATACAAAATACGTTATGGAAGTGTTGATTTTAATCTTATCTTAACATGAAATAAAATAAAAAATGAACAGGAAAATTGAGTGACTCTTTTCGTTTAGATCAACACCTTACTCTCTCTCTGTGTCCATAAAATTCTAGATGATCATAGCGCGTATAAGCAGTGGATAGAGATTTTATTTATTTCTTCTTCGTTTCGGTGACATACAAACTTTCGGAACTTAGATTGTTTCCAAAATTAAAAAAAAAATCACTTTCTCGTCTACTAAATGAAGTGGAAATGCTGATTTTTTTTTTTTCAAGTAAGAGCTAACTGCTGTTAATCTGTTGTTACCTTCTGATGTTAAAAGAAATGATTCAGAGATATTTGGATGATATTTTCACAACGCAACCAAATTTCTTTTCCTCCTTCGTCCGGAATTATTTTCACGTTCATAGGGAGTCGCAGTTTCTTACCAGACTTGGTGAGGTAGAGGTTGGGTTTGGCTTAAAAATTTACGGACGGAGTCTCTCGCTGACACCATGTTGAGGCATTTTTCCGGCCTTGGATCCGGCACCGAGTTGACGCTCTCTGTGCTCCAACACAACAGCCATCTTTCTCTTCATAATTGATATTCTTTATAAGAAATCATTTTATTTCTCTTGAGTGCCATCATGCCAGTCACATTCCTAAAAGCCTTCGACGTTACAACAACATATGTTGAATATTAAATGAGTGAACAGATGAAGAATTAACCCATAAAGAGATGATGCATTCTAGATCACATCTTGAACTCCAATTCGCTTCACTTATTTTGAATTCATTTGGTTAATATGTTTGCCGTTATAGTCAGAAGGGAGATCTACATTATATACACACTGAACGATTTGTATGATCTTAAAATCGTATTTATATAAATAATGGACGTATAAAGATCGTTGTATTCATACATACACACAGAAACAACCCCCCACCCACCCATTATTGCGTAAAGGAGGAATATGTAGAGGTGAGCCAATTTTTCTTTTTCATTCTTTCTTTTTGATATCGGGAAGTCAGGCGTTAAATTTACGAAGTTCAGTCAGTCAGTCTGTGAAAGTCTCTTTTTCAGAAGGAGTAAAAACATTCAACGACACCACAGCATATGTACGTAGTTGGTTGGTCGCTCTAAATACGCATTCCTGAGAGAGACAGGTGTAGCTCGAGAAGAATATAAAAATGTAAAGAATTATTATTACTGTACTCGATTATCAAACGCATGATCGATTTGTATGTGAGTGAATATTTCTTCATTATTGTGGACTACGGTGAGTGGAATTAATGAGGGAAAAAAAACGATTTGATTATCAGTTGTAAACATTAAAAAAAAACCTCCCGTGTATAACTGCAAATGTAGAAAAAAGAAAGCTTTGCACAGCCTAACTTTTTCAGGAAGGTACTTCATTGGTCAGGCTGAAATTCTTCAACTTTGAAAATTGTAATATTATGTGACCTGTAACTAATGAAGTGAGGATAAATTATTAAATTATATCTCATAATTTTGCCTCTTTCCCATAGCTCACTCGGAATATAGGGATTGGGTTAGTTTATATGTTGTGGGATATTAATTGCAATGAGGATATATATATATATATATACATATATACATATATATATATATATATATATATATATATATATATATATATATATATATATATATATATATATATATATATATATAATATATATATATATATATATATATATATATATATATATATATATATATATATATATATATATATATATATATATATATATATATATATATATATATATATGTATATATATATATATATATATATATATATATATATATATATATATATATATATATATATATATATATATATATATATATATATATATATATATATATATATATATATATATATATATATATATACTGTGAACTGACACGGGACAGACTATAAAAATGCCCTCATTAGGCATGGGCACCAGGAAAACTTTAAAACAAAGAAAAGTAGAAGCTTAAGGACAATGCAAATATATAGGGAATGATACACAATACGAAAAGGACAGGCGGAATGAATAGTCAAAGTACTGAGGACCCAGAGATATGGCAGGATTAGGCCCTGATACACACACACATACATACATACATATATATATATATATATATATATATATATATATATATATATATATATATATATATATATATATATATATATATATATATATGTGTGTGTGTGTGTGTGTGTGTGTGTGTGATTACCTAATTGTGATTATCTAATTGTGTTTACGGGAAAGAGCCCAAAGCTCGTATCTTCCCGTCTCCTCATCGGTTCCATTTTATACTTAGTCATACTTATCATACCTGTCCTTAAAACTATGGATTGAGATAGCATTAACTACCTCCTCGCTTAGCCAATTCCAATTATCAACTACTCTTACACTGAAAAAGTATTTCATTACATCCTGTAAAGAAGTTTTCTTACCAAGCTTCAAACTATGACCTCTAGTTCTAGAGCCAGCCATATCAAAATATCGATCCCTATCCACTCTATCATAACCATGAAGGAATTAAAAGACTGTGTGTGTGTGTGTGTGTGTGTGTGTGTGTGTGTGTGTGTGTGTGTGTGTGTGTGTTTGTGTAAGCACATAAATATATATATATATATATATATATATATATATATATATATATATATATATATATATATAAATATATATATATATATATATATATATATATATATATATATATATATATATATATATATATATATATATATATATATATATATTATCAAATAAGCACATTACATATGTGAAAACATGAATCATTTTTTTTTACCCCGACCGGGACTCGAACCTAGGACTTATGATTACTAAGTCAAGGCGCTACCACTACACCACAGAAGGTTAAAAGGAACCCAACCTTATAGCTTATATCTGCTATACTTAGGAATGAACGCATTCTAACTGAATGCCACTATGTTCATATTACAGATTCCCCAACCTCACTCGTGGCTTCATTTTAGCATTTAATTCAATTCCCAATCTTATTCGGGCCATGAAATTATCAAATAAGCACATTACATATTCCTAGACTTCCAGAAAGCGTTTGACTCCGTTCCACAAGGGAGACTTATTAGGAAGCTGCAAGCAATGGCTAGAATAGGTGGAAATGTTTTAGAATGGATAAAAACTTACTTAAAAGGAAGGGAACAGTGGGTTAGAGTAAGACACTCAGTGTCTGAATGGAGAAGAGTTAGTAGTGGAGTTCCACAGGGTTCAGTTTTAGGGCCACTTTTGTTCCTTGTATATGTAAATGACCTACCAGAGTCTGTAAATTCATTCATGAATATGTTTGCAGATGATGCAAAGATTGTGAAGAAAGTAAAAAACGAGAACAATGGTAGAGAACTTCAGGAGAATCTAAATAATCTGCATGAGTGGTCAGAAAAGTGGCTAATGAAATTCAGTACTTCAATAAGTAAGGTAATGAGAATGGGTACAAGTGCAAGAAGGCCCAAGCTTGACTACTCGGTGGCTGGAGTACAACTTCAAGAGAGAGAAAATGAGAGAGATCTAGGAGTAAACATACTGGCAGATTTGTCTCCAGAAATACATATAAATGACATAGTAAGGGCAGCATATGCATTCTTATCAAATGTAAGGGTAGCATTCAGGCACATGGATAAGGAAATGTTCAGAAATATTTTTGTAACCTATGTGAGGCCAAAACTGGAATATGCAGCCCCCTTTTGGAATCCACACTTTAAAAAGCACATAGCTAAGCTTGAAAAAGTTCAAAGACATGCCACGAAACTGGTGCCAGAAATACGCAATCTCAGTTATGATGAGAGTCTGAGGGAATTAGACTTACCATCACTCGAAGCTAGAAGAGTGAAGGGGGATGTGGTGACAGTCTTTAAATTCCTTCATGGTTATGATAGAGTGGATAGGGATCGATATTTTGATATGGCTGTCTCTAGAACTAGAGGTCATAGTTTGAAGCTTGGTAAGAAAACTTCTTTGCAAGATGTAAGGAAATACTTTTTCAGTGTAAGAGTAGTTGATAATTGGAATTGGCTAAGCGAGGAGGTAGTTAATGCTATCTCAATCCATAGTTTTAAGGACAGGTATGATAAGTATGACTAAGTATAAAATGGAACCGATGAGGAGACGGGAAGATACGAGCTTTGGGCTCTTTCCCGTAAACACAATTAGGTAATCACAATTAGGTAATCACACACACACACACACACACACACACACACACACACACACACACACACACACTATATATATATATATATATATATATATATATATATATATATATATATATATATATATATATATATATATATATATATATATATACCTCTAAACATGGAAAAAAAATAGTTTTAAACCGATTTGAAGGGATGAATAACAAAATAAAACTAATGTTAGTAAATGTTGTTGAATCGGCGGATTTATATGGAAGGATTTCCTCTGAAGTGTATTTTTAGGCTCTGAATCACTCAACATTTAACCGTCAAAGGAGCCATCTTGTGCGCTGACCAATCTTATTATTATAAATATTATTATTATTATTATTATTATTATTATTATTATTATTATTATTATTATTATTATTAGAATAATAATAATAATAATAATAATAATAATAATAATAATAATAATAATAATAATAATAATAATAATAATAAAATATTATTATTATTATTATTTTTCTCACCATACGCCAAAGTAGATAGTTCTCCATCTGTAACACCTGAAGGGGCTATTGGACTTAAATAAGACTGTCGAGGACAGTTCGATGTTAAGTCTTCCTTCAGTTACGGTTCTCTTTCTATGCCTACATCAACACCGAATATTCTTGGATATTCGATGCACATGTCTTATTATCCCTTCACATCTGACAAGACACAATACACTCCCGATATCTGGTTCTCTCCATGTTCTCTTCGTACCCAGGCCTGATGAGGGTAGATTCATTATTATTTTTTTTTTGCCCGTCCTGGTGTCACAATCATAAAAAAATTATAAAAAGTTGTCTGACCATATATGAAGCTCCTCCACTACTGAGGGCCATTACATTTTGGTCAGCCATGCGTTGCTTGATCAAAGAGGTTTTCTTCCAGTGTCTTGCTAGGACTATCCTGGAAACCCTCCCCATTTATCTGGGCTTGGGACCGGCACTGAGCTAAGCTGGCCTACTCAACCCAGTGGCTGGGTTATTATTTATATATATATATATATATATATATATATATATATATATATATATATATATATATATATATATATATATATATATATATATATATATATATATATATATATATATATATATATATATATATATATATATATATATATATATATATATATATATATATATATATATAAAAATTATCATATGCTTTTCGACACACACAAGCACACACACACACACACACACACACACACACACATACACACACACGCACACACACACACACACACACCTAAGTATAAAATGGAACCGATCAGGAGACGGGAAGATACGAGCTTTGGGCTCTTTCCCGTAAACACAATTAGGTAATCACAATTAGGTAATCACACACACACACAAATATATATATATATATATATATATATATATATATAATATATATATATATATATATATATATATATATATATATATATATATATATTATCATATGCTTCTCGACACACACACACACACACACACACACACACACACACACACACACACACACACACACATACACACACACACACACACACACACACACATATATATATATATATATATATATATATAATATATATATATATATATATATATATATATATATATATATATATATACATTTTAACAGTGAATCCGTGATGTTAATAATAAATTATTATTCACGAAACAATGTTGGATATCAGGGGAACAGAACTCGCGTCTCTGGCTACATATACATGAAAACAATCATACCAACAGAGCTACTATCACAGATAAAAATCAACATATCATATTATTATTATTATTATTATTGTTATTATTATTATTATTATTATTATTATTATTATTATTATTATTATTATTATTATTATTATTATTATTATTGTTATTATTATTATTATTATTATTATTATTATTATTATTATTATTATTATTATTATTATTATTATTATTATTATTATTATTATTATTATTATTATTATTATCATTATCATCATATACTCACAAAGGCACGAGTGAGGTTAGAAGAAACTGTAATATGAACAAATGGTCATTCAGATAGAATGTGTTGATTCCTAGTATAGCAGTTAAGCTGCAAGGTTGGTTTCTCTTTTAGACCTTCAGTGGTGTAGTTGGTAGCTCCTTGGTAGAGTAATTATTTGTCTTAAGTTCGAGTCCCCGTCAGGAGTAAAATATGATTCATGTTTTCTCACTAGGTAATGTATTTTTTTTATTATATATATATATATATATATATATATATATATATATATATATATATATATATATATATATATATATATATATATATATATATATATATATATATATATATCATACATACATACATACATAGACAGAAGCCTCATTCCCCTTATAATCAAACAAACAAACAAACAAAAACATTTATTTCCATTTTGTACAATGGTTATTCAACATTAATAGTAACTTATAAGTAGACATGTAATTAAACTAATAAATAAGAGGGTTAGACATATAGTTAAATTAAATGTAGCTTTCATAGAAAATAATAATGCTGTAATAAAAATGTTAACAATAATGTTAATAATAAAGTAGTAAGTATGCCACTAGATACAAGATCGTTATTATCGGCATCATTTCCATATTTGTTTCCTTACAATGAGAATAATTAGTTCTTAATGAGCAGCAACTATTTGTCCAAAAGAAAACTATATAGTTTGCCTTTGAAAGCTGTGAAGGAGGATGCATTTTTAAGATGCTCTGGAATATTATTCCAGAGTGTTGGCCCTTTGATAGTGATCATCTTTGAACCTGCTTCTGTGTTTGTTCTGTGAATAAAGAGCTCATTGCTCTGTTTTGTGTTGGTTCCCCTTGTATCCCTGACTGTTTTTAAATCAAATAGCCAGCTAGGATAATGATGGTCCAAAATTTTGAATACAAAAACATAAATAGCATAAGCGACCTTATTTTCTGCCCGCAGCCACCCAAGTTTATTGATAGCTGGTGTGATGTGGTCATATTTTCTTATTCCTCCCAGGGCAACTCGAGCTGCAAAATTAATAAGCTTCTGTATTCTGTTTATCTGAGTCTTAGTGGTAGCTCCCCAAACAGTTGTGCAGTAATTAATGTGACTTAGGGCTAGAGATTCAACAACAGTTATTCGAGTGGTAGTCTCAAAATTGTCTTTTATACGTGATAAGTACTTTATTGTTCCTGTAACCTTTTTGCATACTTTATCTATGTGGGAATCAAACAACATGTGGTTATCAAAGTGAATTCCTAGGTTTTTGACTGTTTTGCTAGGTGTGATAATATTGTCGCAAAAATTAATTGTTGTGTTTTCTGGAATTTGTGCTATGTGGAACCTTGAACCAATAAATATGCACTGTGTTTTACTTTTGTTAATTAACAGCCCAAATTCTTGGAAATAGGTTTTAATTTTTGACAGAGTGTTTTCTGCTCTTAAAGTTAGCTCTGGGAGATTATTAATATCACCACTAAGGAGTAGTTGAGTGTCATCTGCATATTGTACGACTAGACAGTCAGAAATGAAAGAAGATAGATCATTTACGTAAATGGAGAAGAGGATAGGACCAAGTACTGATCCCTGTGGAACACCAAATGATAAATTTTTTGGCACAGAGATAATGTTGTTAAGACGTATGGACTGTTTACGATTAGATAGATACTCGCGAAACCAGCTTGGATCAATATTTAAGTTAATACATTTACTTAAAAGAATTTCATGGTTTACACTGTCGAAGGCTTTTGATAAGTCTAGTAATATAAGCAAATATATTTTTTTCATATCTATATTGTTATATATACTATTCGTAACTTTAAGCAGTGCAGTTTCCGTCGAGAGTTTTGGTCTGAAACCATGTTGGTTAATCGTTAGTAGTCTATTTGATTCTAAATATGACATAAGTTGGCATGCAACAATTTTTTCTAATATTTTAGAGAAAATGGGTAGGAGGGAAATGGGACGATAGTTTGTCACATCTTCTCTGTCCCCCTTTTTATGCAGAGGTATTACATGTGATATTTTCCAAGAGTCAGGAAACTTTTTAGTAACAATGGAAGTGTTCATAATAGTTAGAATATAGGAGGCAATCATGGGTAGAGCATCTTTGATGAACTGAAATGGTATACCATTTGAACCATAAGAGCCAGAGTTTCTTAGGCTCTTTATGGTAAGAATTAGGGTAGCACAATCGATAGGATTTATCTTGGAGTACTCTCTTGTGTTTTCATTGGAAGAATTGTCATTTAAGCAATTACTCATATTCACTGAGTTGATGTTTTCTTGAGTTTTTTCATATGTATTTTTGCCAACGTTAGCAAAATAGTTATTAAAGTTATCTGCTTTGTCTTTCAACTCCGTAATATTTTCATAACTTTCTGAGGTACTCTTTCCATTTGGTATCATGCTTCTTATCACTTTCCATGTTGCTGCTGTATCATGTCTAGAGTCATTAAATTGTTTTTTGTAAAAGTCTTTTTTACTTACACTGATGAGAGATCTGACACGTTTCTTTTCTGTTTTATAACGTTCTCAGAGAGTCATATCATATCTATTCATTTTTAGCTCTTTTATAAGGGGGGTGGCTGAGCCAAGAAATGCGCATTCACCACTATCCACATACACACCTCAACCATTCCTCTCAGCTCCTTGGGGATAGAGGGTTGCCACGTCTCCCCCCATTCCACCCTGCTTGGGTCACCCACAAGGTAGGTGGGCAAGGGTATTCTGCAATGAGGCCCAACAGCCGCAGCTAGTTTACCCCCACCGCTTCATCAAATGGCAACTCGCCTCACACCCGTCCACCACAGTTCATTGAGCTAGCAGGTGCGAGCAATCCCTTTGGGCCGCGTTATATATGCACAATCTTCCTCCACTCATTCCTATCTCTTGCATGCACTCTTCCCTGTTCTACTGACATTCCACGTGCATTCAGTGCTCTTTTCACGCCATCCATCCATCTCATTCTAGGTCTCCCTCTTAACCTAGCTCCAATCACTTCTGCACTCCACACTCTCTTCACTAATCGTTCATTACTCATCCTTTCCACGTGTCCAAACCATCTCAACATTTTCTGATCTAATCTATCTGACAGCTTCATTCCAACACCCGTTCTCTGCCTGACATCCTCATTTCTTACTCTATCTCTTCTAGATACACCATTCATACCTCTCAAACACCTCATATCCATTACATTCAATTTGTTTCTTTCATCCTCTCATGCATTCCAAGTCTCGGCTCCATACAATGCTGTCAGCACAATCACACCTTCATATATCCTTCTCTTTGCATTCATTCCCAAATATCTATTTCTCATTACACTTTTCAACCCACCTAGACATTCACTAGCTTCCATCACTCTGTGATTTACCTCTACATTCACTTGTCCACTCCTTGATACATGTTACTCCAGACACTTAAAAATCTCAACTTTTTCAAGCAACTCCACATTCACTCCTACATTCAATCTGCCAACATTAACACTCCTCGTGAATCTCATGACTTTACTTTTACCAATATTCACGTGCAACTTTCTTCTTTCACACACACTAATAAACTCAGTCACCAAATGATTTAATTCATTTTAAGTATCAGCCACCAGTACAGTATCATCCGCAAATAACAACTGACTCAATTTCCACAACCTTCCCTCCTCATCCACTAGTTCCAAGCCTTTGTCTAATACTCTTTCATTTACTTCCCTTACCACTCTATCCATATACACATTAAACAACCATGGCAACATCACACAACCTTGACGTAACCCAACATTCATCTCAAACCAATCACTCGTATCATTCCCAACTCTCACGTATGCTCTACTATTCATGTAAAAACTCTTCACCGCATTCAACAACCTTCAACTTATTCCATACATTTGCAACATCCTCCACAACCCCTCTCTATCTACCCTGTCATATACTTTCTTCAAATCCATAAAGGCCCAAAATGTGTCTGTACCTTTCTCCAAGAACTTCTCACACACCTGTCTTACCGCAAACACCTGATCCACACATCCTCTTCCTTTCCTGAACCCACTCTGTTCTTCCCCAATCAATCTCTCAGTACCTTTCCTAAACCAACTACACTCAACAAAGTAATTCCCCTAAAACTATTACATTCATACTTATCTCCCTTCCCTCTGTAAAGTGGAACTACACATGCACTCCTCCAATCAACTGGGACCCTCCCTTTCCTGAAACATACATTCAACAACCTAACCATCCATTCTACTAATGCCTCCCCACCTTTTGACAAGCATTCAGCATGCCACCCATCTATCCCTGGTGCTTTACTTGCTTTTGTTGCTCTCAATGCTAAATATACCTCCTCTTTTGTTATTTCTCTATCATACTCATCGCCTAACATTGGCATTCTCCATTCGTTTCCCACAGCCATAATCTCTGCCTCTCTATCATCTTCCTCATTTAGCATGTTCTTGAAATATTCAGCCCATCTCTCTCTCACCTTTATTTCATCCACTAGCAATTTCCCATCTGCTCCTTTCACTCTCTCCTCCCTACCACATTCACCTTTCCTCACTCTTTTCACTTCCTTCCAAAGCATCTTTTTATTCCTTTCAAAATTTTCAGACAAGCACACACACCCACAAACACTTATATATATATATATATATATATATATATATATATATATATATATATATATATATATATATATATATATATATATATATATATATATATGTATATATATATATATATATATATATATATATATATATATATATATATATATATATATATATATATATATATATATATATATATATATATATATATATATATATATATATATATATATACATATATATACATATATATATATATATATATATATATATATATATATATATATATTTATATATATATATATTTTTTTTTTCTTTGTAAAATATGATTTTTCATAAAGTATGTATGTATGTATGTATGTATGTATGTATGCATGCATGTAATTACCTAATTGTGTTTACAGGAAAGAGCCCAAAGCTCGTATCGTCCCGTCTCCTGATCGGTTCCATTTTGTACTTAGTATGTATGTATGTATGTGTGTATGTACGTATATATGTATGTATGTATGTATGTATGTAACTGCCTAAGAGTTAGTAGTATAAGACTTATCGCCCTAAAATTATTTTTAGTTCATAAAGTTTTGTACAATGTGCATATCACTACGCATATGTGTGCTTGTGTGTTTGTATGGGTGGATGTGAATATGCTTGCGTGTATATTTTCCCTCATTGTTTGTATCTGATTATGCTCAAGGGAAAGAGCCCTATATACTCATAGCTCCTCGTTTCCAGGTAGGTTCCAAACTGTGATCTCTAGTTCTAGAGAGCCATTTGGATCAATATGTCGTCACCTATCAACTCTGTCAAATATGAATAAATTTAAAACAATCTCCATATCCTCCTTTATGATTCTAGCTTCTAGTAATAGTAAGTCTAACTCCTTCAACCCTTCATCATAACTGAGACTACGTATCTCTGTCACTAGTTCCGTAGAATGTATTTGAAATTTCTCCAAATGACTTATATGCATTTTCTAATGCGGATTTTATATGGGTGCTGTATATTCACTTAGGCCTCAGATAGGTCATGAAAATTTTGGTCTTTGCATCGACTGTAAAATGAGAATAATCATTGCATGGGGAAGAAATTTTACTCCGATTCGGAAGTGATCGCTGCTACAGAATTCTTTTTCCATGGCTTAAAAAAAAACTGAAGGACCAGTGCAATAAGTGTGTGAATCTGAGAGGGGAATATGTTGAATAAAATCATATTAAATGATCCTCCTGTATTTTCTTTTACCCAAAGCCAGGAGCTTTTCAGCACCCCCCCCCATATATATATATATATATATATATATATATATATATATATATATATATATATATATATATATATATATATATATATATATATATATATATATATATATATATACATATATATATACACATACATGAGCCATTTTTCCCCTTATAAGGGGAGTGGCTAAATACTCTTACTCTTTGGGAAGAGAATATATGGAGGAAGGGACTCTCAGTCCCCTCCCTCCACCCTATCTAGTAGACTCTTATGATCCGCAGGGGAAGATGGAGGATGTATCCTAGCCCACTCCCTCAAATATATATATATATATATATATATATATATATATATATATATATATATATATATATATATATATATATATATATATATATATATATATATATATATATATATATATATATATATGTATATATATATATATATATATATATATATATATATATATATGTATATATATATATATATATATATATATATATATATATATATATATATATATATATATATATATATATATATATATATATATATATATATATATATATATATATATATATATATATATATATATATATATATATATATATATATATATATATATATATATATATATATATATATATATATATATATATATATATATATATATATATATACATATATATATATATATATATATATATATATATATATATATATATATATATATATATATATATATATATATATATATATATATATATATATATATATATATATATATATATATATATATATATATATATATATATATATATATATATATATATATTTATATTTATATATGTATATATATATATATATATATATATATATATATATATATATATATATATATATATATATATATATATATATATATATATTATCATATATATATATATATATATATATATATATATATATATATATATATATATATATATATGTATTTATTTATTAATGTATCTATCTATATATCTATATATCTATCTATCTATCTATCTATCTATATATATATATATATATATATATATATATATATATATGTATTTATTTATTAATATATCTATCTATATATCTATCTATCTATCTATCTATCTATCTATCTATATATATATATATATATATATATATATATTATATATATATATATATATATATATATATATATATATATATATATATATATATATATATATAAATAATAATCAAGTGAATATACTAATATATGTGAAAACATGAATCATATATTACACTTGATCGAGACTCGAACCTAAGACACAATTACTGTGCCATGGTGATATTAACTACACGACTGAAGGTTTAAAAGAAGAAGCAAACCTTCAAAGATAATTACTTTGCTAGTAATGAGCACAGTCTTTTTGAATGGCTTTTCGTTCATAATACAGCTTCTGTCCAACCTCACTCTTGGCTTTGTTTTCGCATTTATTTCAAATCCCATGCTATATAGGCATCAATAATAATCAAATAAACACAGTAATATATGTGAAAACATGCATATATATACTAGGCCTCATTACAACTTGTAAGTGGGTGGCCGAACCAATAAACAAACATTCAAGACGATCTTCACATAAGTAAACTACTCCTTTTAGCTACTTGGGAATAAAGTGTTGCCCTATTTCCCTCCTACCACTCTGCTTAAGTCAACCACAAGGCATGCGGAAGAGGATATTCTACAGAGAGGCCCAATAGCTGCAGCTGGTTTTCCCCACTGCTTGATCACATTGCAAATCCCCTCGCTCCCATCCCTTACAGTTCACTGATCTAGCAGGTGTGATAAATCCCTTTGGCCCGTGTCACCTATACACAATCTTCCTCCAGTCATTCCTATCTCTTGCACACTCTCTTCTCTGCCTCACTAACATTCCAAGTGCATTCCATGCCCTTTCACGCCATCCATCTGTCTCATTCTAGGTCTCCCTCTTGACCTAACTCCAATCACTTCTGCACTCCACACTCTCTTCACTATTCGTTCATTACTCATCCTTTCCATGTGTCCAAACCAATTCAGCACTCTCTGATCTAACCTATATGACAGCTTCCTTTCAACATCCGTTCTCTTCCTGACATCTTCATTTCTTACTCTGTCTATTCTAGATACACCAATCATGCGTCTCACACACCACATCTCTATTACATTCAACTTGTTCCTTTCATCCTCTCTTGCATTCCAAGTCTCTGCTCCATAAAATGCGGTCGGTATGATCACACCTTCATATATCCTTCTCCTTGCATTCGTTCCCAAATATCTATTTCTCATTACATTTTTCAACTCCACTAGACATTTACTTGCCTTCTTTATTTTATGACTTACCTCTGCATCAACTTCTCCACTCTTTGATACATGCGACTCAAGATACTTAAAACTCTCAACTTCTTCAAGCAACTCCTCATTCACTCTTAAATTCAATCTACCAACATAAGCACTCCTTGTGTATATCATGACTTTATTTCAACCAATATTCACAGGCATATTTCTTCTTTCACATATCCTAACAATGTCATGCACCAAATGATCAGTTCACTCTCAGTATCAGCCACCAGTACAATATCATCAGCATATAGCAGCTGATTCAATTTCCGCAACCTTCCATTCTCACCCAATAATTTCAGACCTCAGTCTATTACTCTCTCATTTACTTCCCTTACCACTCCTTTTATATACACACTGAACAAACATGGAGACATTACACAACCTTGATGTCACCCTACATTCACCTCAAACCAATCACTCATACCATTCTTGACTCTCACACTTGCTCTACTATACATATGCAAAGTCTTACCTGCTTTCAGCAAACTTACTCTTTTTCAATAAGGTGATCATAAGGGTGAAGTAGTTAAGAAACATGGCAAAAATAGTGTTCTTGCTGGCATTAAACTTCACAGAACCAAATGTATTGAAATTATAGAAAATGTAATTGTTGCTTCATTGAAAGAGCAACTGAAGCATGATCTAGAAGGTAAAAAGTATGTATTACTAGTAGATGAATCTAAAGATATTGCAATATAAAAGCATTTGTGCATAGTTGTTAGATTTTTTTTCATTAAAACAAATAAAATTCACTCAGCATTTTTGGTCTTATACCTGCTGTTGTAGAGACAACAGCGGAGGTATTATTTAATAAAATTCCAGAAGTGTCAGATTCATATATTCAAACTCTTAAAAACTGTATTGGGTTTGCTAGTACTGGTGCTGCTGCAATGGTTGGAATTAAAAATTCCCTGTGGACTAGGATAAGAAATGAAAATCCGAACTGCATTCATATGAAGTGCATTTGCCACACAAAAACCTAGGAATTCATTTTGACTGAAATTCCTTCGTGGTTTTCAAATAACGATATGAGAAGAGGAGATTTTAAGGCTCTCTTTAAAGAGATGAATTCAGCAGCTGAAGATAAGCAGGAACGTGATGCACCCCATCCATTTATGAAGTTTATCGGTTAGTGAAAGGTAAAATCTTGAATAATATACTGCTAAATTGGGAAGAATAATTGTCTACTTCACCTGCTGTGAACAATCTGGAGGTCAGGATGCAAGGTATAAGGCAAGGTTGATAAAAGAGATGTTACAAGACAGGATGAATTATTTTTACTTTGTATTTGCTACTCCCATCGTTAAAGAGTTCGCAAGGCTTCATGTTTTGTTCCAGCAAAGCTATGCTGATCCTTACGATCTTGCCAAAGAAGTGCGCACACACGAAGATGGCACATGCGAAATAGTAAAAAATGTAGACTTCGGAAGTAAATTTGATCAGGAAATTAGAACGTACTTGAGCAGCTTTAGCACTTCTAATATAGAACAAGAAAATTATAAAATAAAGTCTGTGAAATTTAGGTGACAAGCCATGCTTCAAGAATCGTTGAATTAAGTGAACAAATGGCTCCCTGAGTCAGGTGATATGATTAAAGGTCTGTCACTTTTAAATCCAACTGTTTTTCCAAGCCAATCAGAGAAGTGAACATTTTCTAATCTGCCATTTTTCCACCAAGACCATTTCAGAAAAATTAGCCTTGTAGCGTGGAATGAAGAAGAAAACTTCAAACAAGATGGACTCCCTAAGAGAGCTTTAGAATTTTGGCAAGCAGTTTCCAAACACAATAATTTTAAAGAACTGTCGAATTATGCCCTAACATGCCTTATCGTGCCAGCAAGTAATGCAATCATTGAACGAATTTTTTATTATGTAAATCTGTTAAAATTAAACCCAGAAACAGGATGCAAATGAAACTGTTGGATTCAATTGTAAGAATCCGTTAATTCTTAAGTGATAATAGTATGTGCTGCCAAAGCTGTAAATATACTCCCGAAATGCTACATATGCACATCAACAAAACCATTTACGATTCGACTCCAGAAAAGAAGAACAAGATATTCAATATTTTGAGAAAGTGCTGTCAATTTGACAGCTGCGTTTCACTTTAAGTAGTTTAAGTTTAATTAATAATATTTTTGATGGTATGTCATCGAATATATAGGCATAATTTATGCATACTAAATTGTTGGTATGTTAATTCACACAATTCAATAATTTTATATCTTTGGCCATATTTTTTACCTAATGCTTTTCGAAAGTGGCCATTTTTGGCCATATTTTCTTCAAATTTTGGTCATACGCTGATGTGTTCATCTGGCAACCCTGTAAAACCCTTGTCATTGTAGAACTCGTGAAGTATTCCTGAGCTGGTGCTTTATATCGGAGTGATTATAATTTTGCTAAATACAGTCCCTTTTTTTTTTTACTGATAATATCCCTTATGGGGGGGGGGGTGAATGCAGACAGACTATAACCGGCAATTTATTGTTTTTTAATGATTTTAAATATGCAATGTTTTGTATTTCCATTTTTAGGCTTGGAAGTAAACTAGGCAAATATTGTAAGAGATGTTTATGTTTACATTACATTGTATATATTATTATTTTAGAACCTTGTAAACATGAGCAACCTCCAGAATTTTATCAACCCCATAAACTGTTTACTTAGGTTAGGTTAGACTAGTTTAGGCTCGCTTAGATTAGGTTCAGATAGGTTAACGATCAACATAATCTAACATAACTTATCTAACCTGACAATTTTCAGGGTTGTTAAATGTTCTGAGTGTAATTCATTAAGAGACTCTCTTAATATTTTATTTAGACAATTAACAAATCTAGGATTTGATCATCAAAATACATTTTATCTCTCCTTATTTACTTCTAAATAGGCTCACAAATCATATCTGGACTGCATTTAGGTTAAATTAGTTCTTTTTAGGTTAGATAACTCATCCACTTAACGTCTGGTAGGTCGGGTTAGTTAAATCTTTAGTTGGATCTTGGAAGATGATTATTCCCCAGAATGCCATGCAAAGTAAAATAACCTTGAAATTTGTTGAATTAGTGTTGGTTATGTTATGTTAGGCT
>JAXCGZ010000666.1:5000-10000 GCA_037179515.1 Halocaridina rubra
GTGCGTGGTAGTGATGTGATTTATGGGGTAAATGAGTCTGCTGGAGAGTGGCTGTGTGCTTTGACTCGGCAATAAGGGGATTATTTTGTATATAGATATATAACATTAACTGTTGCCAGTAGTATACTTTACTTAAACTCGAAAGAAAGATGTTAGGAGGTGAAGCTTTCCGTGTTAATAGCGCATAACAAGATGTATTATTTGGGGCAGCGCAAATTAACTTCAAAACAAGAACGATATGAAAGAAAACCTATGAAGCTGTAGAAAAAAAGATTACTAAATATTGATATCTGTAAAAATTATTTCTGGCTATTTTCAATATCATGTCAGCGGTCAAGCTTTTTTTTCCAAGAGCTAATTTTGAAGTAAAAATAAAAAGTTTACAAAGAAAGCAAAATACAACAGACACTTTTAAGCAAAGACAAAAAGCACCCAATAAGCAGCCATCGAAGGGGCATTCGAGAAGCGTCATAAAAACCGCAACCAACAGTGGTGCTGACAGCTGCTGGAGGGCCCCTGGTGAGTCTCCTGGTCCTCTGGAAAGTGGAAGAGCGTGACCTCAGCGTCTTGTGAAGAGGGGTGTCTTGTCTGGAACCCCGACTCTCTCGCGTCCTGCAAGAAGGCTTCTCTGGGAGTTCTAGGACCACTAGAGAACGTGAGCCTCTCTCTCTCTCTCTCTCTCTCTCTCTCTCTCTCTCTCTCTCTCTCTCTCTCTCTCTCTCTCTCTCTCTCTCTCTCTCTCTCTCTCTCTCTCTCTCTCTCTCTCTCTCTCTCTCTCTCTCTCGTGGTACAGGACCCTCCCGAATTTACATAACTCCAGGGGGTGGCTACGAGGAAAAAAAGCTCTGGAAGATACCAAATGTTGAAAATACCAGAAGTCTTCTTATTCTAAAAGAGTATCATATTTATCGGCTTTTCAGGAGAGAGAGAGAGAGAGAGAGAGAGAGAGAGAGAGAGAGAGAGAGAGAGAGAGAGAGAGAGAGGAGAGAGAGAGAGAGAGAGAGAGAGAGAGAGAGAGAGAGAGAGAGAGAGAGAGAGAGAGAGAGAGAGAGAGAGAGAGTCGATCCATTTTTTATGCAAGTATGATAATATCCTTCTGCGTGCATGATACTTTTGTTTACAGTTTGACGACATATACACACTGATAAAAATCTTAAATTATGCGTGTGTATATCCTACATCCCTTAGATGTATAGCTATTTCTATAGTCATGCAATTAAATACAAGTATGATGGTATACGGTGACTTATTGTAAATTAAAAATACGGTTTCTCACCAAGATGTGTAAATATATGGGAGTCATACACTCTTTTATTGCCTAAACCTTGATGTTTTTACGAGGAGGGCACCAGTGGTTTTTGTTAGTAAAATATGATTTATTGTACAATATTTAATGAGATTTTTAACCTTCAAAATATATATAGCTTTTATTTTGAGGATATATATATATATATATATATATATATATATATATATATATATATATATATATATATATATATATATATATATATATATATATTTAATATTACGATATATGACAAAATGAGAGAGAGAGAGAGAGAGAGAGAGAGAGAGAGAGAGAGAGAGAGAGAGAGAGAGAGAGAGAGAGAGAGAGAGAGAGAGAGAGAGAGAGAGAGAGAGAGAGATTTGTTTGTTATAGATGTTAAACAGACAATGTAATTTCAATAACATAATTGAATTTGTAAAGTATAGATGGCTCACGTACCTAAAGAAAACTGATCTATTTTAAAGATTTGGGGAATAAAAAGAGAGTAAAAAATACCTAAATATGTCCATTGGGAAACGTATCAAACAGCATTGGTCATTGGCAATGGGGGCTGGGAGGGGGAAGAGCCATTTCCCTGGGGTAATCTCACTCCTATAAGAGTTTCTTTGACTTCATCAAACACTGCCTTCGTTTATGGTTTTGTTACAAACAGCTGTTCTCTCGTTTTCTACAAGTCGTGTCATTGTTCAATGTGTGTGTGTGTATGAGTGTGTGTTAGTTTTCACTCCTTGGGTAATTTAATCTTCCATTTATATCATTGTTCTTCGAGTATTCTTCATTTTTATTTCACAAATTTGTAAATTGTACTCCAGTATCACCCTTTTTTATCCAATGTTCATTTTCACTCCTCGAAGATATGTTCTTTAGTGACATCTTTGTTTGAATAGTGTTCTACATTTTTACTCATTTAAGATATATTCTAGAGACCACTTTATTGTTCACCTAGTGTTCATTATTATTACTTCTTGAATGTGTGGTCTACAGTTTCATCATTGTTCAGTGAGAGTTCATATTTATACTTTGAATCCATGTTCTTAATTCAGCATCGTTGAGCAAGGAGTGATCTTCATTTTACTCTTTTGTATGTATGTTTACCTGATATTTCTTCTAATTTACGACTAGAATGTGTTCTTCAAGTATTTTATTTTTACACCTTCCACACTCGTAATTGTCAAAGGTATGTTCTTCAATTTCATACCTCGAAGAAATTTTATTAATTTCACATCATTGTCAAGATGGGTTCTTCATTTTTACTGTTTGAGTTTATGTTCTTGAGATGCATCATTAATTAGCAATTGTTCTTCATTGGACTCCTTAAAGATTTGTTCTTCAGGTCACATCATTGTTAACTTTAGAGTTAATTTGTTTTTAATCTTTGAATTATTTTCTTCCATACACAGGTCTGTTTAATGTTCTTCATTTTATTCTCCTTGAAGATAAGTTCTTCAGCTGCATTATTGTACAGTATATGTTCTTTATTTATATTTTTTGAAGTTATATTCTTCAGTTGGAAAAATGTTCACCGTGTTCAATTTTTTTCTCTCTTTTGTGATGTGATTTTTAGTTCTCATCATTGTGCACATGATTGTTCTTCATATTTCCTCCCTGTAGATATGTTCTTCAGACCTGAACACTTTTCACTCAGCGTTCGTTATTTTTCTCCTTGAATATATGTTCTTCAGTTGCATCATTATTCAGCGAGTGTTCTTTATTTTTACTCCTCGAATGTATGTTCTTCTGTATACAAATTGTATTAATGCATTAAATACTCACTGAAGATAAGCTGTTTTATTCACTGAGCGTTCTTCATTATAACTCTTGAAAGTTATGTTCTTCAATTGAATCACTGTATCCTCATTATTCTTTATTTTTGCTCTTTGACCGTGTTCTTCAGTTCACATTTGTCTTCAACAAGTGTTCTTCATATGCATTTCTTGAAGATTTGTTCTCCGTTTGCTTTATTGTTTTGTGAGCGTTCTTCATTTTTACTTCTTCAGGTCACATTATTGTTTAGTGAGTGTTCTGCATTTAAACTACTTGATGATATGTTCCTAAAGTCGCATTATTGTTCACTGACTGTTCTTCACATTTACTCCTTGGTATATTTATCAGGTCACATTATTGTTCAGTGATTGGTCTACACTTTTTTATTCCTTAATATGTTCTTCAGGTGCCACTCTTGTTTATTGATTGTTCTTTTGTGTTACTCCTATGAGATATGTTCTTCATTGTTTCTTATTTCTACTCTTTTTTGAGAGAGACTAATCAGTGTCATTGATTATATTAGCTAATTATACGAGAACACCCTAGTCACTTGGGGAGCAAGCTATCTCAATTTGTTGCTGGTTCCATGTCCGGATAAACGAAAAGGGCTGCTGTCAAGAACAATATCCGCCAGTCAAAAATTGAACCAAAGGTAAACAATTTCCGAGAGGCTAGTAATAGACAGCGACCCTACAGGAACAGGGAAAGAGCAACAGGTAAAGAAAGTAAGAGTATACTCACAGGGAAATATCTATCGTGAGTGTGAAAAAATTTTCTTTTCTGTAAGATGGCGGCAGAAATAGATGCTAAAAAAAAAAAAAAAAACTTCTGCCATACCTTTTACCGTCTATTCTGTCAACGTTAAGTAAGTAAATAGATCTCTGGAAAGACAAGTTTGAGAGGGATTTATTCGTCCAATCAGCGATAGAGATGGACTTTGGCGTTGGGGGAGGTTTCCAGGCGGTCACTGGAACTGAAGACTATATGAATGGAGCTTGACGAGGATGGAGAGCACCTCGACAGCAGTCTGATAGAAAGAATGGGTGTCCTCTGGGGTTTCCAACTCACTGGAAGTTGAGTATTCCTACTGGAATAAATAACCTCTAACACTCCTTATTGGGAGATGTCTAAAATAGGAACTACTTTATCTGTGTATTCCAGAAAACTGGAATTCAGGTTTTCCTTGTGAATGATATCCTTCAATAGCCCTTTTTGATAAATGCCTAGACTAGATACTACTTATATCTGTGAGTTTTAAAAGACTGGAATTCGAGTATTGCTGTCGGAGATATATTCTCCAACAACCTTCTTTTTTTTTTGCATATTTTTTATATCTAGAAATTTAGAAGTCGACTACTGCCACTAGAAAAAAATAGCCTCTACCAGACCTCTTTGTGAACCAATTTTGTGTGAATTCCAAAAAAACAAAAATTAAGTATATCTATTGGAAAAAAAATCCCAAAACACTTCTTTTTTTCGGATTACGGGAATGGGAACCTTTTGCATTAGGGGACTGTAAAAAAGCAGGAATTCATTTATTTGTACTAGAAATGATCCCAGATCAACTCTTGAGTAGCAAATATATAGAATGCGAAGACTTTAGTCTCTGGAATGACAGAGCTGGAAATTAGAATGTTTTACTGGAAGAAGATTTCCCGAAAATTCTTTTAAAGTCAACGTCTGAAATAGAATTAATTTGAATATTTTGAATTTCTGGCATTTCCAGAATACCTTGAAAAAGATCCTCTAAAATTCTTTGCTATTCCAAAGAAATGGAATCCAAGTCTTAGTACCAAGAGATCTTAGGCACTCCGTAAGGACAGACTTTATGAAATTATAAATTTTTTTATATTAGAAATCCATAAAACTAAAGTTACTTTCTACTACTAGAAAAAGATGACTTCCAACTGTACTGTAGGAACAGATACTAACTGTAGAAATTATA
>JAXCGZ010000666.1:12500-22500 GCA_037179515.1 Halocaridina rubra
CACGTCTTAAAGGAGTACCTCCTGTCCAGCTGTCCATTCTTTTCACTGCATCCTCAGGGACTACTGCTACTGCTGAGGCTGCCCTGCGGTCACCAAGACGACCCCCCCCCAGTGTTTTTTTTTTTATGCTGGACTGTGTGTGTGTGACTGCTTTGGTTTATTGTTTATTTTATATTTGTAGAACTAGGACTCGGTGTTATAGTCTTTACTGAAAACTCTCTCTCTCTCTCTCTCTCTCTCTCTCTCTCTCTCTCTCTCTCTCTCTCTCTCTCTCTCTCTCTCTCTCTCTCTCTCTCTCTCTCTCTCTCTCTCTCTCTCTCTCTCACACACACACACACACACTTATATACATGCATGCATGTACACACACAGTGCACAACCACCACGCCACCACCAACACAACCACAACAACAACAACAACAACAACAACAACAACAACAACAACAATAATAACAACAACAACAACAACAACAACAACAACAACAACAACAACAACAACGATGACGACGACGATGACGACAACAGCAACGTCAACAGCAGCAACAACAAACATTATATGTAGAAAAATAGAAAAATAAAAATGAAATAAAATACAGTAGATATATATACAATTGAACTAATGAGTAAAATATTAACAGCAACGTGACACAAGTCAGCATGCAAACGAAGAGTAGAAGTAAATGAACAATAACAAATGATTGATATGAGTTATAATAAGCAAAGAAATATATATGAATAGAATTAGTATCATATAAAAGCTATATATGAAAATATACACACGCTCACACACATGCAAATACATACATATATACTAATACGTGTATCTGTTCCGGTTTTACGTCACGGACTCCCTTATCAACCAAGGGCTAGGACGGTTGCCTTCTTGCGAAGGACTTGTTTTGGCAGATGTAATCCTTACGCTGAGTGCATGCCTTTACTAACCTCAGACCGTGGCGGGGCGCGAACCCTCGACCTGACGCCTCAGAGTCGGAGACGCTACCGACTGAGCCACGGCGACTATACTAATACGTGTGTCCCTATGTGTAAATACACATATTTACACGCACTAACACATATATGCATATGTACATTATTACATGCGAACCTCCATATATATGCATGCACATAAACACATATTTATTTATTTATGAATAGTAATAATGAAAGACATAGGGAAAAACGGAAAAAAATAATACTTACAGTAAGTATGGAGTTATGTAAAGAATGAAATGTTGAACAGTAATTTTATCTAGATTTCCTCGTCATTTCATATATACATCTGTTGCAGCAGGATGGTTTTACCTTTGTCGTTCGCAGCCGTTGTTCTATGATTTTTAAGTTTTCCGATGACTGTATTCTTCTGCAAGGAGGTCTTCTCCCCTGTGTTTATTGACTGAGGATACTTTTTCCTGCCCGTCTATACATTAATTCCCTCATCACTATGAATTGTAGCAATTGGTCCTTTTACTGAAATCACCTGCATTTGCGTCATTGCATCGGCAGAAAAGCCGTTTTTGAAGTTGTTTACATCCACTACATATTGCTCATTGTATTTGGAGTGGTTTTCTATTTCCTATTGAAGATTTGTGGTTTTTCCTTTTAAATCCTTCTTCTTATAACAGTTGCTGTTTTTGTACTGTAGAGATAGGTCTTCCTATGCTGTGTTTTCAATTGTGATTGATTCATTGGTGCTGTCTTCGATAATCCTTGTTTTATTATCATTAGACCTGATATTAGCTTCGGTTGGTCTAGTGCAGTTGTTGTTTTATGAATTTTCATCAACAGTCCCACATTGTGAGCACGTTTTAGGTCCAGTGATATATCCTCAAAATGAGTTATCCATATTTCTCTCTTTTTATAGCTCTTTTTGCTCTCTTCCCCCCCACCCATTTTTTAATTTATTTTTTCTTCTCTTTTTTTTTCACAGACAGAACATAATATTTATGGGTTAAAATAGCTCGGTGTAATTGGACTCTTTAAATTGGCTCACTACCCCCTTCTCTACTACCCCTCCATTCCAGATCCCACCCCATACGCTTCAGCCCCCATTCTTCCCCCCAGTCAATATCTCACCTACCTCTTCTGTCCCCCTAGTTCCTTCCTCCATTCCAGCTCTCACCCCCCATCCTCTTCAATCTCCCATTCCATCCCCCAAGCAAGACCCCACCAACCTCCTCTTCTTCCCCCCTTTCTCTCCCTAATCCAGACCCCCCTCTCTCTTTTGCCTCCTGCAGTATATTCCCCCTTGCCACACACCCCTGCTCCTTTTCATAGCAACAGAAGGAAAATTATTGTCCCTTTTTTAATAGAACTTTGTAAATATACAGATTAAGAAGACAAGTAAATAAGTAGATTTATAATACATAAACAAAACAAATGATTGAACAGATAAATAATTATATTAATGATTTAATATGAACAGAAATCACCGTAATGATAAATATATATATGAAAGAATAAATGTGGAAATTAATGTATAAATACATAATAAGAAATGCATAGATAGCTTGTAGGTATGTTGGTATGTATGTATGTATGTAGGTAGGTAGATAGGTAAATAAGTAAGTTGGTCGGTAGGTAGGTTAGTAGGTAGGTAGGTAGTGAGGGAGGGAGGGAGGGAGGTAGATAGGTAAGTAGGTAGGTAGGTAGGAAGGTAGGTTAACGATGTATATCCGAACCATCAGTTATAACATATCTGTTGCAAAGCTTAATAAACCCTTAGGACCTCAGCTATGGAAAATTTGCCTCATGAAATGCCCCAAATAGATAAAACCTGCAAAGGATTTACAATCCGCAAAGCACACAGCAGTGGTGAATAAGTGAATAGAATATTTTGTGCTTATATATAGCCCTAATAATGATCAATACCCCCCTAGATCACCTTTTAAAGATGACTGACCCCATAAAATTCTCCTCTTCTTCTTCTTCTTCTTCTTCTTCTTCTACATATTTTCCCACTTTTATGTGGGGTCGATGGTTCTGGCCAGTTTTCTCTATTTTTTTTTCTCTCCCATACCTCATCACCCAACAAACCTTTAGACCTCAGGTCGTCATTGATGCAATCCATCCACTTACGCTTTGGTCTCCCTCTCCTTCTCCTACCCTGTATATCCATTTCCATCACCCTCCTCCCAACATACTGTTCATCCCTCCTAACGACATGACCATATCATCTTATTCTACTTTCTTGTATCTTATCTGATATTTCTCTAACTTTTGAGGTACCTCTAATTACCTCGCTTCTGATCTTATTGCTTTTTGTCACTCCACACATCCATCTCAGCATCCTCATCTCTGCCATATCCAGTTTTTTCTCTTGCGTCTTCTTTTTTGCCCATGTCTCTGCTCCATACATCATCGCAGGTCTCACAACTGTCTTAAGCACTTTACCCATCAACTTAATCCCTATTCTCCTGTCGCACAGCACCCCAGACACTTTCTTCCAGTTCTTCCATCCCGCTCCTATTCTGTGGGTTATTTCTCACTCTAGGTCACCATCCTCTGCCACTGTTGATCCCAAATACTCAAACTCTTCAACTCTTTTCTACAACTTCCCCTGCAAATTGACCTCCCCATCCTCATCATCTCTCAACCCCAAGTACTCTGTCTTCTTCCCGCTGATTTTCAGTCCTCTATCCTCCATCACTCTTCTCCACTCTTCAAGCTTCTCCTCCACTACCTCTCGTCTGTCGCTACACAGTACAATGTCATCTGCAAGAGCATTCACCATGGAGACTGATCTCTAATATCCTGGGTTACTACATCCAAGACCAGATCAAATAGATATGGACTCAAAGCAGACCCTTGATGCAAACCAACATTTACTGAGAGACTTTTCGTCAAGCCCACACTGCTCTTGACATTTGCCTCTGCCCCCTCATACATGCATTGGATGATTCTTACATATTTCTCTTGGACTCCCTTTTCTCTAATACACCTCTACACCTCTTGAAGTGGTACTCGATCATATGCCTTTCCCAGGTCTATAAAGACCATATGCAGTCCTTTCTGTTTCTCCCCTTGCTTTTCCATCATTTGTCTCAAGGCAAATATGGCACCCACTGTCCCTCTTCCAGGCATGAAGCCAAACTGTTCTTTCCCAATTGTCGTTACCTCTCTGAGTCTCCTCTCTATGATCTTCTCCCATATCTTCATAGTATGACTTAACAACTTTATACCTTTATAGTTTCCACACTCCTGAATGTCTCCCTTCCCTTTATAGATTGGGACGATTAAGCCTCCTCTCCACTCCTCTGGCATCTTTTCCTGACTAAAGATCTTTTGCATTAAGTCCCACAAGATATCTATGCCTTCCTCTCCAAGACTCTCCCATACCTCCACTGGCATCTTATCGGGTCCTGCTGCCTTTCCATTTTTCATTTTCCTTACTGCCCACTCTACCTCTCTTCTAGCCACTGTTGTTGTAAATGCTTCATTTGGAAGTCCATCTTCAAATACTGCTCTTGGGTTCTCTTCATTTAGTAATCCTTCAAAATAAGTTTCCCATCTGCTTTTTATTTCATCATCTTCTGCTAGACCTACTCCATAGTTATCCTTTATTTGTCTTACTTGGGTCAAATCCTTCGTTGCAGCATCTCGGGCTTTGGCAATTCGCCATATTTTCTTTTCTCCTTCTGGTGTTTCCAGCTCTTCATAGACTTCATTCAATTTCTCTGCCTTTGCTTTTGCTACTGCTTTCCTTGCCTCCTTCTTGCCTGCTTGTACTCTTCTTTATCCTGCTCCAGGCCTGATAAATCTGCCTTTTTCTTAGCTTTTTTCTTGTTCTTCACCCATTTTTGCACTCCCTCATTCCACCACCATGACTCTTTATCATTTGGGGGTTTCCTTCCTGATGACTTTCCAAGTACCTCCTCACCAACACTCAAAATCACCTTACTATTCTCTGTCCACCATTCTTGTACATCTTCATGCAAGCTTATCGCTTCCAACACTCTTCCCTTAAACATAGCTCTCAGCTCTGCATCTTTCAATCTCCACCACTTTATCTTTGGGTCCATCCTCGGCTTCTTACTTTTCCTACATTTCCTGAGCCTGCAATCAGTTACTACTAGCCTATGTTGCACTGCTACACTCTCCCCATTTATTGCTTTACAGTTGCTAATCTCATTCAGATGGTCTCTCTTACACAACAATAAATTTATCTGGCTCTCCCTTCCACCACTACTGTATGTAATCAATCTGTGTTCCTTTTTCTTAAAGAATGTGTTGACCAATGCCAGATCAAATGCCACTGCAAAATCAATCACTCTCTCCCCCCCCCTCATTTCTCTCACCCACCCCTCAGCCCCCATGAACTCTACATATCCCAGCCCTCCCAATTCCCAAGTGGCCATTTAGATCTCTTCCCAAAATTACCCTCTCCCTTATAGGAATTGTTCTAAGCTCCTGGTCCATCTCCTCCCAAAATGCATCCTTCACCTCCGCTGTACAACCAGTTTGTGGGGCATAGGCACATACCACATTGACTACCGTTTCTCCCAGTTCCAGCTTTAAACTCATAATTCTGTCACTCTTTCTATTCACACCAAGTAACTTTCCTTCAGATCTTTGGATAGTATTATTCCTACACCATTCCTCCTTTCCTCATTTGCTCCACTATAGAACAATTTGCAACCCTCACCCAGTTTCCTCGCCTTATTTCCTTTCTACCTGGTCTCCTGCACACACAGCACTCCAATTCTCCTCCTCTCCATCAGGTCCACCAATTCTCGCCCCTTCCCCAGTCATCGTCCCCACATTATGAGTGCCAACCCGCAGCACCACCTCTGACACTCTCCCTCGAGCTTACCTCTTTAACCCAGCCTGCCCATGACTGGGTAGCCCTTGCTGTCTTTCCAGAGGGGTCAGGCGAAGCCCCAACTCGTCGCCTAAGGGGAACGCCCTAGTATGGTGATTATTCTCGTTATCTGTACTGGCCATATCTTGGTTTTGGCAAAATTTTTATGCCGGATGCCCTTCCTGCCACCAACCCTCCCCATCTACCCGGGCTTGGGACCGGTACCAAGTTGAGGCTGGCTTGCCCCCCTCAGTGGCTACCCCATAAAATTCTCCAATGGTTGCATAATCCTTGAAAATGAACAATGTTCCCGAACACCTTATAAAGATGAATAACCCCCATAATCTAGTAAAATATATTGTAAAATTGATTATGCCATTATCTACCTTGTGGCTCTTCACAACTCCTTGTTCCGGTTTTACGTCACGAACTCCCTTATCTACCAAGGGCTAGGACGGTTGCCTTCTTGCGAAGGACTTGTTTTGGCAGATGTAATCCTTACGCTGAGTGCATGCCTTTGCTAACCTCAGACCGTGACGGGGCGCAAACCCTCGACCTGACGCCTCAGAGTCGGAGACGCTACCGACTGAGCCACGGCGACTACTCCTGCTCTTCACAACTCCTTGTAAAGGTAAATTTATTTTGCTTTTTATGTCTCACGATTAGTCTATTTTTGGGTAGACACAGATGGATATGAGCTGAAGGATTAAGGCTGGATGCCTTTCCTAACGCCCCATTTCGGACTTAGGCATGGGTCCGTCACTTATCCCATAGAACAATTTGCCACTAGGTGCATACTCATCCAAGTACTGGCCTGACCCTACATTACTTAACTCCGCTGATCGGACGAAAAAAGTGGTGTACCCAACGCATTGTGATTGTTGGCCTCCTTTTAAAGATAGATGAATAATGTTTAAGAATGCCTTTTAAAATTAATAATCCCATAAAATACCTTAGTTAAGCAGAGAAAATACCCTGAAAGATTAATGCTTCCCTTAGATATAATTGTGAAGATGAATAATCCTCTAAAATACCTTTTAAAAATGATAAATACCACAAGTCGCCTTCTAATGCTGGGTCTTACTATCTTTCTATAAATGAAAATTCATTATCCCCTTTGTAAGAAGAAGGCTCAGTCCCCTCACTCCACCCCATTTAATAAAATTTTACAACGCCTTGGAACACAGGAAGTATTTTTGCCCTCTCAGTGGATAGTATTAGGTACCCCGAGAAAATTCCTGTAATGATAACCCTACCCCTAGGAGCTCTTTTTAAAGATAAATAATGAAAAAAAAATAGCTTTTTAAAATTAATAATAATAATACAAAATAAAATATAAAATCAGGTAGTCTGAGGAAGCAACTTAGGAAGATGAAGGTTTCCTCCTGAAGTTCCTTTTATAGATGAATAATCACATGCAAACTTTGAACACCATATAGGTATTCAATGAAGGTAATTCATTGAAGGTAAACCTTCTTCTTACAGCTCTTCATAACGTCCAATAAACCTTAAAAACACTTTATGCATATGGTTAATACTAGAAAGAGCCTTTTAGAGTTAGGTAACCAATGGAAATGCCTTGTAAATATCTGTAAAGATGAATCCCCCTTAGATCTCATTGTAAAGCTGAATAATCACATAAAATATCTTAAACAAATCATGCATAAAATACCTTGTAATTTTAGATAAGTAATGAAAATACCCCATAAATATGAGCCCTTTACCTTATAATTTAATGCATTGATGAATTATGCTCCAAAGCAGTATAGATTTTGATTATACCATAAAACAAATTGTAATGTTGGATAACCAATGGATATATTTGTAAAATTAAAATGTCTCCTTAGAACTGATTTATCCATTGAAGCACCCCATACAGATGAATCCATTCCTATAGATTTCATTGTAAAGATGAATAATAATATACGAAATGAAAATTTAAGGTGATCCAAAATAAAAATACTACATTTCTTGAATAATTTAAGACAATTTTTCATTAATATTCATTTTCTTAGTTGGAATTTTCTCATATCCACCCCTACCTTCCTGTAGGAAATAATTTATATTGAAACTATGTTTCATTTATTTTTCCTCTGTATTTCTCCCAATACTTGAGTGTCCTACTCCCATTTCTATTCCCCCTTTTTTCCCCATAGCCCCTCTCCTCTTCTTTCCAAAGGGGTTTTACTGATTTTATTATATTTTAACTCTTCTTATTTCATTTGTTTTGTTTTGTATTCTCCTTGCTACTAAAGTTCCCTCCTACTACATCCCTTTCCCCTTTTATTCCAGTGTCTTTTATCCTGTCTTTCTTAAATAATTTTTGCTGAGATGTTTTGCGTTGATAATCTATAGATTGATATATTTTTATTTAATGTTTGTTTCCTCACCACTCATAACTTCTTCCCCTCCTACTCCAGTTCCTTATCTTCTCCTGCCCTCCCTCATTCTCTGTAGAAGATTTGCTGAAATGTTTTATGTTGTAATTTAATATATATATATATATATATATATATATATATATATATATATATATATATATATATATATATATATATATATATATATTTTTTTTTTTTTTTTTTTTTTTTTTTTTTTTTTAAGAGTGTGACACCGGGACAGGCAGAAACTGCCCTCATCAACAAAGGCCCGGGCACTAGAAAATACCAAGACGAAGGAAAAGAAAAAGGTTAAGGGCAAGGCAGAGATGAGGTAATGTCACGCAAAGGAAAACGACAGACAGAAAAAAAACAGTCAAAGTAAAGAGGACCCAGAGATATGGAGGGCTAGGCTCTGAGATGACGATAGATCTGCTTTTTTAAGGATGAAAGGTCATAAGAATTAGGAAAGACAGAAGGAGGAAGAGAGTTCCAGAGTCTAGAGGTAGATGGGAAGAA
The DNA here is from genome assembly GCA_037179515.1 of Halocaridina rubra. NCBI lineage: Eukaryota > Metazoa > Arthropoda > Malacostraca > Decapoda > Atyidae > Halocaridina > Halocaridina rubra. The sequence continues at coordinate 21,195 of JAXCGZ010000666.1, forward strand.
GCAGTCGCTGCACCGACCAATCCGCGAGCTACAAATCTCCACACAATACCTGTGAGATGAGGCCGCTTGGCGAGTGTTACGCGGCCTCGGCAGTGGAGGAGGGATGCAACTCGCCTACTCATCAGAGCAGCGATGGAAGTAGTAGCGATAGAAAAGCGAAAGGGATGATACCTTACGACGAAGAGAGAGAGAATCCAGGTTAGAAGTAAGAGAAGGATCATTAATGAGTCTGACTGCCTTAGATTCAACCCTATCAAGAAGATAAGTAAAGGAAGAAGCACCCCATATGTGTGAGCAGTATTTTTAGCAGGGGCGGATAAGACCTTTGTAAATTTTAAGTAACTGCAATGAGGAAAAGTATATATATATATATATATATATATATATATATATATATATATATATATATATATATATATATATATATATATATATATATATATATATATAATATATATATATATAAATATACATATATTTATATATATATATATATATATATATATATATATATATATATATATATATATATATATATATATATATATATATATATATATATATATATATATATATATATATATATATATATATATATATATATATATATATATATATATATATATATATATATATATATATATATATATATATATATATATATATATATATATATATATATATATATATATATATATATATATATATATGTATATATATATATATATATATATATATATATATATATATATATATATATATATATATATATATATATATATATATACATATATATATATATATATATATATATATATATATATATATATATATATATATATATATATATATATATATAAAAAATTTTCTGCTATTAAGATATTTCACCTTCTCTCTTCATTCCCCCCTCTTCTTCCATTATCCTCCCAACTCCAGTCCACCTTCCTCCTTCAAGGTGCTATGAAGGAATATTATGTATTGGTGACATATCTTTTTTCTAAATACATTTCGTGTGTTTTTCCGGAAGCTACAAATTTCTCCTACTCTGCCTCTCTCCCCAGCTCCTCTTCTACCTCCCGTCCTCCTTCTTCCATTCCCCTATCCTCCTCCAACCCTCTTCCCTCTTAAGGAGCAATGTTCAAATATTTTCATATTGATAATTTATATATTTATATAATTATTTCACTTTTGCTTCCCCTCTACTATTTTTTTCCATTCCCCTCATCCTCTTTCAAACCCCCTCCCTCTTCATGTTCCCCTTCTTCCTCCATTCTACCCCCTTTCCTCTACAGGAGCTCTGAGGGAA
>JAXCGZ010000666.1:35000-37500 GCA_037179515.1 Halocaridina rubra
TCTGACTTCCTGGTCGTGAAGAAGAGGTAGATCCAGATAAAAGTGATAGTCAACAAGACATCCTGAATACACCATCTAGCACAAATAATCAATTCAGAAACAGGTTACAAAATAGTGAAGAAAAAACAGCGTCCTTCCCCGCTACTCCTAACAACATAACGACAGGCACTGATCAGAACAAGATTATTTCCAGCACAAATAATCAACCCGCTAAAGGGCTGCAAACCAGCGAAGAAGATATAGAGCCCTTCTCCACTACTCCTAACAAACAACAACTACCACTAACGAGGACAACCAAATTACACCATCCAGCACAAATAACCAACCCAGCAATAGGTTGCAAAACAGTGAAGAAAACAGAAAAGACAAAATAGAAGCAGTTTCTAATCTAAACATTTCATTGAAATCCTCTCCCCCACAGCCACAGTTACCCAATAATGCAAGTGCAAGGGTTACAGCTCATATATATATTCGCATTCCTGGCAACCCTTTGAGTGAGAGATACGTAATATATTGACAAATCAAGGCATTCCCTCTCAAGCACTCTTGATTAAGGAGCTTTCTCGCAAATCTAATTGGGTCTCCTTCGCAATAATGATATCGAAAACATTTGAATACGTGGCTTACAAACTGAATCAATTGTCCCGCCATTTCGCTGGGGCAAACATTGGACACAACCTGGGTTATCTACAAAATATCCCAAACTACAGTCATACCGGAATGAACAGCAAGGAGCGTATGAAACGATCCCCTATCCGCGAGACTACAGAAAGAGACATAATACAAACCTCTCTTATCGCCGTCTACGCACGAGAGACTTCTAGACACTCACCTAGGCATACAAACTTTGGGAAGGCCTGATCATACCATGGCACATACTCAAATCAGTGTTACTCATCCAACGGCAGGTACAGACACCAGGATCCATGGGCTAACCCAAGAACACACTATGATGATGAACAAACCCAAGAACAAACTACAGCTATGACTACGGATACCACCCTGATGAAACATGGTAAGATTGTAACATTAGTACATGTGAACGCTTAGTCTCTTCTCGCTCATTTTGAGGAAATAATAATGCAACACAAGTAGTCTCCGTGACAAAATGGTAGCGTCTGCAACTCTGAGGCGGCAGGTCGAGGGTTCGCGCCCCGTCACGGGCTGAGGTTAGTAAGGGCATACACTCAGGGTAACGATTACATCTGCCAAAACAAGTCCTTCGTAAGAAGGCAACCGTCCTAGCCCTTAGTAGAAAAGGGAGTTCGTGACGTAAAACCGAATCCAATCCATCCAGTAATGCTAACAAAAGACTACAACATAGATATCCTCTGTGTAAGTGAAACTTGGCTTCCTCCTACAACTGAAAATAAATATGTGAATAGCCCAGAGTTTAAAATATTTCGCAAAGACCATGGCCGAGGGGGTGGGGTCTGTATTTATGTTAGAAATTATCTTAGTGCATCAGAAATAACCACAGGTCTAGAAAAACTGAAGAGCTCGAAGATTTATGGATCACTGTGCAGTATCAGAAACTTCCATCTTTCATTGTAGCGTGTGTTTACCGTCACCCAAAAGCACCTTCCAGTTCATTCAGTCATCTGCTAGAAACATTTTGAAATATTTGTGTGCGCCAAAAACCCGTATACATACTTGGTGACTTTAATGATGACTTGCTCTCAGCAGATAACAAAATGAAAAGGGTGATCAACACTGTGAAGTTAACACAAATAGTGACAAAACCGACCCGCATAACTCCTAATTCTAGGACTCTAATAGATCTGATAATAACAAATAAAGTGGAAAGTATACCTTATTGGGGCGTAGTTCCAAGCCCAATTGCAGATCACGAGCTCAACATTGCTATGCTAAACATAAACAAGCCCAAAAGGAAGCCTCTCTTCAAGACATTTCGGTGTCTAAAAAATTACTCCCCTGATATCTTTTGTGAAGCATTAATCAACAACAAAAATGTTATAGCATAATAAACACAGATAACGTCGATTATCAGGTTGAGATTCTAACAAAAGTCTTCCTTGAATGCTTAGATAGTTGTGCACCTATTGTAACAAGAAAAATAACCCACCCCTCAACCCCCTGGCTAACTAATGACATCAAAGAGGCAATGGAAATCAGAATTCAAATATAAAAAGAGCTTAAAAGGAATAGATATGATATGACTCTCCGTGAACGTTATAAAGCAGAAAAGAAATGTGTCAGATCTCTCATTGATATAAGCATAAAAGACTTTTACAAAAAACAATTTAATGACTAGACATGATTCAGCGGCAACATGGAAAGTGATAAGAAGCATGATACCAAATGGAAAGACTACTTCAGAATGTTATGAAAATATTACAGAGTTAAGAGACAAACCAGAAAACTTTAATAACTATTTTGCTAACGTTGGGAAAAATACATATGGGAAAACACAGGAAAACATTAACTCAGTGAATATGAGTAATTACTTAAATGTCAATTCTTCCAATGTAAGCACAAG
>JAXCGZ010000666.1:47500-48612 GCA_037179515.1 Halocaridina rubra
ATATATATATATATATATATATATATATATATATATATATATATATATATATATATATATATATATATATATATATGCACTTATTAAGAGCATCTATTTAAAAAAAAAAATATTGGCGTTCATCGTCACCTAACCATTGCAAACTCAGCATTTGTAATGACCACACCATTGGACACAGCTTGAGGCACAAGTTGATTAGTGAACTCAGGGACGAGAATAGGCATGTATGCTTGTATTGTAGCTCTTCACTAGACATTTTTCTCTTTGAATTCAGTTATTTATTCCTCTTATATCTTTGTCATTAGAAAAAATATATATGAAACTTCTCACCTTTTTAATGTTTAAACTTGTTTATTTTTTTTTTTTTTTGGGGGGGCGGTAGCTTAGTAGTAGAGTGCACAAATAGGGAAATGACGAGCCTGACCATCGTGGGTTTGATCCCTCTCCTGGGCTTTAGGAAGGGTATCCAGCCTTAATCCCCTCAACTCTAACCTCTCTGTATCCACCCCCGTTCGAATGCGGAGTAACTTTTTTTTTTCATGTAGCCTCTGGGAGAAAGCGCAGCTCAACTCGATACGGGTCTCAAATACAGATCATTGGAGATGATTGGGCATCCGGCTTAAGAATCTGAGACACTCCATAGTACTCTTCACTGAAGTTTCTTATATCTACTTATAAGTTACTTTTATTTGTATAAGAATAACCATTGTACAAAAATAGAAATAAATGTTTGTTTGTTTGTTTGTTTGTTTACTGTTTTCAAATCATATTTAATACCATTTTGTGGATTCGGTTTTACGTCACGAAATCCCTTTTCTACTAAGGGCTAGGACGGTTTCCTTCTTGCGAAGGACTTTTTTGGCAGATGTAATCGTTACCCTGAGTGCATGCCCTTACAAACCTCAATCCGTGACGGGACGCGAACCCTCGACCTGCCGCCTCAGAGTCGCGGATGCTACCATTTTGCCACGGAGACTACTTTTAATACCATTTTTGTGCTTCATATTATTATATCTATTAAATAGAAATGGATACTTTTCTTTCTGACCGTCTTTTCTATTTTTCCAACACAATTCTCTTTTTATTCCCTTCCTTACCAATCCTCTCCATCA
>JAXCGZ010000667.1:0-2500 GCA_037179515.1 Halocaridina rubra
GAAACTCTTTCTCTCTCTCTCTCTCTCTCTCTCTCTCTCTCTCTCTCTCTCTCTCTCTCTCTCTCTCTCTCTCTCTCTCTCTCTCTCTCTCTCTCTCTCTCTATATATATATATATATATATATATATATATATATATATATATATATATATATATATATATATATATATATATATATATATATATATATATATATATATATATATATATATATATATATATATATATATATATATATATATATATATATATATATATATATATATATATATATATATATATATATATATATATATATATATATATATATATATATATATATACATATACATATACATATACATATACATATACATATACATATACATATACATATACATATATATATATATATATATATATATATATATATATATATATATATATATATATATATATATATATATATATATATATATATATATATATTTCAAGATATCTACTTGTGTATATAAAGGGAAGGTGATGGTTGTGAGCAAATAGAGAGTTCCATTTATTTTTGAGAGGCTTTGTATCCTCCCAAAGGTAGAGATTATCGCTTAGTAGATGTATTACATTTAGAAAAGTTATATACAATAGAATGAGCAAGATCATAAGGTTAGGAAGAAAAACTTTTCTCCTGCTGGCTAGTACAGTGGTAACGCGCTGGTTTCGCATTCACGAGGTCGAAAGATCGGTTCCCGTCCAAGACCGAGAGTTTAAGCTGTTTCCTGGCAGGTTACTGCTGTGGTTGGTCACCACTGTGGGGGGTTGGGGCTTGCCCCGGCTGACGAATACCCACTATATAATGGAAAAAAAGGTTTGTATGTTTGCTGTTGTTTAGGAAGCATTATTCTCAAAGTCTTCCGATATTTGATTTATGACATTTTGTTTAGCGATTCCTTTATTTATTTATTTATTTATATATTTATTCAAATTAGTTTAAATTTGTAATTTAGATTCAAAAATTTATTTTGATACATTTAATTAAAGTTTGCATAAGGCATGATATTAGAACGTTACATACAATTAACATGGACACTATTTTTTATATATGATATGTTTAAGTTAAATAAGTGGAGAATAATGGCTAAGTTTAGTCACACACTCACACACACACATACATGCACACATAAACGCGCGCACATACACACATGCACATATATCAATTTGAATTTATTCGCATTTCTAACTTCTTATCAATCCCTTTAAATCTAAAGATATGATTGGTGAGTTCTCCATAAATAAATAAAAAAAGAAAGATTTACTTTTCCTTTGAATTTTGGCTCTCTCCTTGTAGTGCCACCAACTAATGAAGAGAAATAAGAATATTAGGTAACGCTCGATGTGCCATTCGCAGGATTCAGAACTCAAAGACCTTAAATTCTTTTTAATGATTTATATTCTGAAATTACATTGCTTATTAATTTCACCGTAACATATTTCTAAAATTAAGCCCTGTTTGTCCAAGCACAGACAGTTACTGTTTACATACATACATACACATATACCTGGCCCCATTCCCCCTTTTAAAGGGGAGGTGCCGGGCCAAGAAACGCACACTCACCACGATCCACACATACCTCAACCACTCCTCTTAGTTCCTTGGGGATAAAGGGTTGCACATTTCCACCCCCTTACCACCCTATTTACACAGGAATGTATTTTCCATTGCTCTCTGTATCAATGGCGAAATCAGATATATTGTTTCAATGGGAATATATTTGTTAATTCTGTTTCAGTTGGTGAAAGTCGCACAACTATTGTTATTTTTATTTCTTAATTCTCTTCCTACTACTTCTAATAATTCTATTTCTATTAATTCTATTGCTGTTGATGGAAGTAACACAACCGTTGCTTCCAATTATATTTATTTCTTAATTCTATTCCTGTTAGTTCTGTTATCTTTATTTATATTAATTCTATTACTTTTGGTGTAGGAAGTCACACAACTATTGCTTCCACAGTTATTTATTCCATAATTCCCTTCCTATTAATTCTATTAATTCAATTTCTATTAGTTCTGTTATTTTTGGTAGCAACACAAAAATGTATTTCTTTATATCTATTTCTGTTACTGGAAGATGTAAATACAATCGCTTCCATAGAAATATATATGGAGGAGGAGAGAAGAAGAGGAAGAAGAAGGAAGAAGTTTGCATGGAAGAATAATGCTGGACATAATATGCGGGACAAGGGGTCTAAGGGAACAGGATACGTGAGATAGGAAAAGATGGTAAAAGGCAAGCTAGAATCAGCGACCCTATATGGAAATGGGTTAAAGAAGAAAAAAGAAAAAGAAAAGAAGAAAAAGAAAAAACGATGAAAAAGAAGAAGAAGAAGAAGAAGAAGAAGAAGAAGAAGAAGAAGAAGAAGAAGAAGAAGAAGAAGAAGAAGAAGAAGAAGAAGAAGAAGAAGAAGAAGAAGAAGAAGAAGAAGAAGAAGAAGAAGAAGAAGAAGAAGAAGAAGAAGAAGAAAAAAG
>JAXCGZ010000667.1:7500-48497 GCA_037179515.1 Halocaridina rubra
ATATATATATATATATATATATACATATACCTTGGCTCTTTCCCCCTTTAAATGGGGGGTAGCCGACATCAAGAAAGGAAAACAAATAGGGGGATTACTTTGCTCTATGGGCAATGACGAGGGAGCTAGCGACAGTTCAGATGGCACTGCTGGAGTGCCACAGCCCATCCTCCCGGCTCTTCCACAACCTGTGTCGCTTCACAACTGCCAGCTCCTCCTACTGCCCCTACCACAGTGCTATCTATGTAAGCTGCAGCCCCGTGGTAACACCAGATGCCCATCAGAGCTGCGTCACAATCGCTCGCCACTCATTCCTATTCCTAGCAAGCTCGCTTGCTTCCCTCACATCCATCCTCCTATCATTCAGGGCTCTCCTTACTCCATCCATCCACCCAAACGTAGGCCTCCCTCTAGCATTCCTCCCATCAACTCTCGCATTCATCACCTTTTTCAGCAACTTTTCATCATCCATCCTTTCCACATGGCCAAACCATCTCAGAACATTCATATCTACTCTGGCTGCAATTTCTCTCCTCACACCCGTTTTTGTACTCACCACTTTCATTCCTAACCCTATCCAATCGAGATACACCAATCATACTCCACAGGCATTTCATCTCAAACACATTTAGTTTCCGTCTCTCACTTACTTTCATACCCCATAACTCTGATCCATACATCACAGTTGGCACAACCACTTTCTCATACAAAACTTTCTTAACATTCATTTCCAACCCTCTATTCTTCATCACTCCTTTCAATGCACCCAACACTTTTCATCCTTCATTCACTCTGTGACATACATCTGCTTCCACTCCACCATTTGCAGCTATAACCGAGCCTAAATACTTAAACTGATTAACCTCCTCAAGTGTCTTTCCACTCAACATAACATTCAATCCAGCGCCATCCTCATTTCTTGTACACCTCATAACCATACTCTTTCCCTCATTCACTCGCAGCTTCCTTCTCTCACACACCATTCCAAATTCTGACACTAACTGACACAGCTTTTCCTCTGAATCTGCCACCACCACAGTATCATCTGCAAACAGCAACTGATTCAGCTCCCACTCGTTATCATCCCCATCTACCATTCTCAAATCTCGACCACGCACTCGCTCATTCACCTCTCTTACAACTCCATCAATATACAAATTGAACAGCCATGGTGACATCACACATCCCTGTCTCAGTCCCACACTCACTGGAAACCACTCACTCACTTCATTCCCTACCCTAACACAAGCTCTACTACACTCATACAAACTCTTCACTGCATGCAACAATTTACCATTGATTCCATATAATCTCAAAACATTCCACATAACCTCTCTATCAACTCTAACATATGCTTTCTCCAGATCCAAAAATGCAAAATATACATCCTTACCCTTTGCTAGATATTTTTCACATAACTGCCTAAATATAAAAATCTGATCTATACAACCTCTACCTCTCCTAAAACCACTCTGCACTTCCGCGATCACATATTCGGTCTTATCCCTAATCCTATTAACCAGTATCCTACCATACACTTTTCCTACCAAACTCAACAAACTTATACCCCTAAAATTACTGCATTCATACATATCTCCCTTACCTTGAATAGGGGCACTATACAGGCAATCACCCAATCCACTGGCACCAATGACAACATAAAGCATATATTAAACACTCTCACTAACCATTCCAATGCAGTCACGCACCCTTCTTTCAACATCTCCGCTCTCACACCATCCATTCCAGGTGCTTTACCTGCTTTCGCTTCATACAATGCCCTTTTCACCTCCTCTCTTGTAATCTCTCTCTCATTTTCATCTCCCATTACTGGCCCTTGAACCCCTCCCACTGCCACTATTGCTGTCTCTCTATCTTCCTCAACATTCAACAAGCACTCAAAATATTCTGCCCATCTTTTCCTTGCATCGTTCCCTCTTACCATCTGTCCATTCACATCTTTCACTGTCTCTTCCATCCTCGATCCACCCTTCCTTGCTCTCTTCACTTCTTTCCAAAACTTCTTTTTATTCTCCTCATATGACCTACTAAAATCCTGTCCCCACCTAACATTTGCCAACCTCTTCTCTTCCTCTACCTTCCGCTTGGTTTCCACATTTTTCTCCCTATATCTTTCATACTTCTCCCTACTTTTACACTGCAGTCATTCCTCAAAAGCCCTCTTTTTCTCTTCCACCTTCATTTTCACCCCTTCATTCCACCACTCGCTGCCCCTCCTCATGCCACCTCCAACAAACCTCTTTCCACACACATCACTTGCATGTCCCACAAAACATTCTTTCATCAACCCCCATTCCTCCCCTAACTCCCCAACTTCTCTTTCTTTCACCCTGTCATATGCCACTCTCAACCTGTCCTGATATTCCTGTCTCTTCTCTGGCTTTTTCAACTCTTCCACCTTCACTATTTCCCTTCTACATCCCCCCACACTATTTCCCCACTCTTTTTCTACTACCACTTTTGCTTCAACCAAAAAATGATCAGACATCCCATCAGCCACACCCCTGAATGCATGTACATCTTTCACTCTACCAATCATGCTCTTTGCTACCAACACATAATCCATCAATGCTTTTTCTTTCACTCTTTCATTTGCCACTTTCATCCATGTATACTTATTTATTAACTTCTTCTTAAAAAAAAATATTACCTATCACCAACTCTTGCTCCACACACATATCTAACAGTCTCTCGCCACTCTCATTCCCACCTGGTACCCCATACTTTCCTACAACACCTTCTATCTCTCCATCTCCCACTCTGGCATTCAAGTCAGCCAACACAACTACATAGTTCCTTCTACTCAGACCATCCACACATCTAGTTAACTCATTCCAGAATTCATCCCGCTCTTCCTCACTTCTCTTACATCCTGGCCCATATGCACTAACAAAAGCCCAACATTCCCTTCCTATCCTAGCCCTCACCCACATCAGCCTAGATGACACTTCTTTCCATTCCACTACCTGATTTACCATCCATTCACTCAGCAATAATGCCACACCTTCTCTCGCTCTCCCCCTTTCAACCACAGACACCCTACCCGTCACATCACCAAATGCCACTTCTCCTTTTCCTTTCATCTTCGTCTCACACAATGCCAATACATCCATCCTCCTCTTACCAAACATATATCCAATCTCACATCTTTTGCTTTCTATCGTACTACAACCACGCATATTTAGACACCCCAAAACTAGAGTTTGGGGAGAAGTTATTCTCCCCTCTACTCCCCTTCTTCTTTGACGTCTCGCAGGAGGTTGGTACAAGGGGGGGATTCTTAGTCCCCCCGCCCCGTCCACTTTTAGTCGCCTTTTACGACACGCAGGGAATACAGTGAGGCTATTCTTTGATATTGTGCCCGCCCCACAGGGCACTATATATATATATATATATATATATATATATATATATATATATATATATATATATATATATATATATATATATATATATATATATATATATATATATAGATATATATATATATATATATATATATATATATATATATATATATATATATATATATATATATATATATATATATATATATATATATATATATATATATATATATATATATATATATATATATATATATATATATATATATATATATATATATATATATATATATATATATATATATATATATATATATATATATATATATATATATATATATATATATATATATATATATATATATATATATATATATATATATATATATATATATATATATATATATATATATATATATATATATATATATATATATATATATATATATATATATATATATATATATATATATATATATATATATATATATATATATATATATATATATATATATATATATATTAGCCACATTCCCCCTTATAAGGGGACTGGCTGAATCAAGCCATAATACTTTGACTATTAGGGAAGAAAAATACAGAGAAGGGGATTCCTAGTCCCTTCGCTCTGCCATAATACGTCGACTTTTACGACACGCAGGGGAACACGGAGGAAGTATTTTCAACTCCCTTACTCAGGAAAAAAAATTATATATATATATATATATATATATATATATATATATATATATATATATATATATATATATATATATATATATATATATATATATATATATATATATATATATATATATATATATATATATATATATATATATATATATACAAAATGCATTATTGTCTTAAGCCACTATTCCCATACCAAATATATGTCCCGTGCATGCAAACAGGCTCACATGCACACCCATCCACACACGCAACACAGGCATATATCACAAAGAAAATTTAAAGTTATATCTTCTAATAAAGTCTCAAATATCGACAGATCATATCAATATCTCAAGTTAGTTTTGTCTTGGGGCTGCAGGAGTATTTAACACACTTTTTTTAATATTAATCTCAGTATAAAATCAAAGGCAATATATCATTTAGAATTATCTCTGTTTTGAAATTCATATAAAAATAATAACAAACATAATGACACTTTCACAGTGTGGCAGAGTTTCATTTACTTAGTGAACATAATATTTATATCCGAAACTCAGATATTTAATATTATACACGCAAGCACACACAGACACAGAGAGAGAGAGAGAGAGAGAGAGAGAGAGAGAGAGAGAGAGAGAGAGAGAGAGAGAGAGAGAGAGAGAGAGAGAGAGAGAGAGAGAGAGAGAGAGAGAGAGAGAGAGAGAGAGGTTTAAATACTTATTAAATTAATTTTTCAGGAAATTCTTTCTCAGAAAGAATATCAAATAATCTCCAAAGCGTTTGACCCAATCCTGAAATCATAGACAAGAATTTTTACTTAATCACTGATTCCACGAGGGATAAGATATCATACATTTTTTTAGTTACTCACCAAGAGATTATGAAAAATTACATGTATCTTTGTCAATGAATAGATAGCTTTATGAAATTTTTTTTATAATGCTAGAGTAGGGACTGAACACTCCTCTGACTTCTTCTTCTTCTTCTTCTTCTTCTTCTTCTTCTTCTTCTTCTTCTTCTTCTTCTTCTTCTTCTTCTTCTTCTTCTTCTTCTTCTTCTTCTTCTTCTTCTTCTTCTTCTTCTTCTTCTCCAAGAACCATACCAGAATTCGGTGTTGCCTAACGTGCATTGTTTGTTTAATTAGTTTGTATGCTCCATGTTAGAAGTTTGTAAAGCCAATATCTGCAGACTGGCAATTTAAAGGACCGACATCTGCAAATCTTTCTATGCCTACATCAACACCGAATATCCTTGGATATTCGTTACACATGTATTATCCTTTCACATCTGAAAAGTCACAATACACTCCCCATCTCTGTTTCTCTTCATGTTTTCTTCATGCCCAGGCCCCAAAAAGGTAGATTTTTTCTTTTAGGGGGGTCCGTCTTGGTGTCACAATCATAAAAAAAAAATCAGGAGATTAAATGCAAAATTCAGCAGATTCGCGGCTTAAGGCTCAGAGCCCTGCAGACTAGTAGCTTAATGCACCTAGCTATGAAGATTTGCAACTTAAAGCAACGAGTTCTGCAGATTAACATCTTAAAAAGCTGAACTTTACAGATCAGAAGTGTTAAATTCACATAATGAAATAAACTTTTTGATAAATTAGTTCTTGGTTCACATAAATCACATTATTAGATAAACTTTTCCGCACACACATACGGTTCCATTCATTTTGAGAGAAGTTAATTTTTAGTGAAGTCATTCTGAGTGAAACATTAAAAGCGAACAGTAATCTCAGCTACTTTTAATTATAACCAAGCAAACCTAACCTAACCTAACCAGACCCGACAGTTTGGCTCTTACTAGAGGCTTTAAAATAGGAAGAGTACCTACAAAGGTTCGTTTAATATGTCGCATGACTGAAGCCTTGCTGAAGTCAGAATCTGAAACTGTAACAAGTCGTGAAGAGAAACGTGAGAGGCTAGAGGTCAAGGGTGAAATAGAATACTCTCCCAGTTGTTTATCTGGGTACGGTAAACAGATCCATAGGGCTTAGCGCCTGGCTGAACCCAGGTGCTTTAGCATAGGGCTTAGCTACCCGGCGTCAAGTGCCTCAAGAGTGTGGGAAAGACCCAGAATGTAGCCCTGCCTAAAATCACAAGTAACCCTATATGCCCTGGAGGGATACCCAATAGCCACGCTCTGACCTGGAACTTTTCCGTTCTATAGGCCAACTGAGATAGCCCATCCCACAAGAGGAGGATCCTCTCTTTGAACCTGAAGGCAATTGGCAGAAGTAGATTTAGCGACACGCCCGGCCCTTTGGGGTATTTCAAGCATCCCCATGGCAACCAGAAAGCAGTCAGAGAGCGACAGTTAGTCAGAATAGTACCAGGGGCACGAATAGATCATAGATTGTGATAGTCATAGGGTGGGGGCATTGAGGCGTCGAATGTGTTGTACTCTAGAATAAATTAAGATAAAGGAATCACTGCTTGTCCATTCTTACCTTGTACCCGTCTGGTACTAATAATTATAACGTAGTAATAAACCTTTTACGTCAATGGTGGCAGCGCAGTACGGATCATCACGCCTGGAAAACATACGAAGAGACTCTCATATCAGAAGAAACCAGTGCGAAGAAAAGAAAATAAGAATGGCAAAAGCAGAAATCCAACATCTCCCAATTCAAGAAATGAGTGACGAGACCAAACACCGGAGAATTCTCGAACTGGAGGAGCACCTGCGGCGCCTACAAACTCCTGCCGACGCCGTTCCGTCGAGAAGGAACTTGGTCGACGCCGACAGAGAAACCGACGCCTCAAACATCGACGAACAGCCTGCCGCTCCGAGCCCCGTGGTGACACAGGGAACGCAGCAGGACAAGCCCCCACCCCGTGCCCTGGTTGTAAAGACGCCTCGAGTCAAAAATTCACTTTTATACCTCGGCGGCGCAAATGTAAAAGACCTCGAATGTCTGTCCATAATTCCCGCGACCGACTTCCTGAAATACTTGGGTGTGCGGATGAGAAGTGACGAGTGGTCAAACAGAGAATATTATGAAACTTTTAAGGAACTATTCCTAAGATATTTCTTAGTAAGCCGAAGTGTGACCGGAGCATTGAGTGAAAATGCCCATTACAAGAAATATAAGTTGCCGGATCCGACCAAGAAGATGGCGATTCGTCGATTTTACTCGAGAGAAGAAGGAGAACCCCCTCCTTCCTTGCCTTCTGCCGTGAAGTTCTTCAGGACCACCTCTTTAAAATAGCTAAGTACTTGTGATCTGTATCCAGTGAGTAATGGGACAATTAGTAAAAGAAATTGAGGTTGGTGTATGCCGCCATTTTATCTTGTAGTCATGCTTTGACTCAGCCAACCTGCCTATGAGGGGTGTGGCGCCTAATAAGTTGATAAAAGTAGAATTTCTGTACCCATTACTAACATGGATAATTTGTACTAATAGCTATAAGCAGTAATAAACTCCATTTTTTGTTATAATTTGAGTAATAGAAAGAAATTGCGTTGGAAGTGTGTTCCATTTATTTGTATTAATGCTTAGATTGAATTTTAAGAATGCGAATGTATCGATTTTTATTTGACAAATTTAATATACGTGCAATCACTATTACAGTATATTAATTTCTTAAGCGTAAGAATTATAGTGAGAAATATACTTGAGTCTGTTTTTAAGGTTTTTCTTAGAACACGTGTGATTTTCGAGAAAGGAATGCGGAAGTGACCAATCGATCTCCCAACCTCGTTATTATAAATATGTAGTAATTGTACTGATCTTTGATATTTAAAGTACGTGTAAAATCATTTTTATATAAATTTCTTAAAGCGTAAGAAATCGAGTGTTAAGATTGCGCCTGTTTTCAAAGTTCTTTCTTTTTTTGTTTGTTTTTTCTCCACGGGAGTAATATTTTAGCGAAAGAAAGACATGAATGACAGATCGTTCTTTTTGTGTTATTATGATGAAGAGATTAACATTACGATACGTGTGTGGCATGCTTATTTTGAAGAATAAGAACTTTTGTGATATTATTTAGAGATGAGTTTTTTTTAATTTTGCGCTACGCAGGTGAAAGTAAGAGTAAATTAGAGTAATTTGTGCTGTCCTAGAATAGGGAAGGTTTTTCAGTGTCACCCAAACGTAGCTTCAAGGGAGTAGAATGTTTGTTTGTTCGTTAGAATGGGACTTAGGACTGGTGAGGCAGTCTGTGACCGTGCGGCCCAACCGAGATTTCACCTTTACACTTCTTCAGAGTGGTAGGGAAAGGGAAACCAACGCGTCGTAAATAAAAAGGGAATTTTACAGAAAGGGGATGATTGTCTTGAAAGTGATGTAGCGAATGTGACAGCGAATGAGTATGAATGACTGGGGGTATAATGGGGGGGTTGCTCTAGGGGGTGAAATCGCGGAAAGCACCGTTAGGAAACATGATTGGGGTCTCTCTGCGAGGGTCGTTCCCCTGCTCCGCCAGGTTCTTCTGCATGCCATATCAGAGTATATTTATGGGAGGTGATGCGCTGTTGCAATATCTAGTGAGGGATATTCTTGAGAAAACGATTCTCCACCTGCCCAGATATGGTTGAGATGCCAAGTTTGTTTTATTTTTGTTTTGTCCCCTACTCCGCCAATGAGATTATTATTCGATTTCCGAGAGAGATTCCAAGATAGATATTACGTGATAAAGGACGTGAATCTATGAATGATACTTTATTTTCTTTGCTAGCTGCAGTATATACATTATTTGTCTGAAGAGATATGTTAGATTGATAAAATAAAACTTTGCGAATTTTAGCCATGATAATGTTGTATCAAAATTATTTCAGCTTGGTCATGAAGAAAGAGTGAGAGCTAACACGAAATGACAACAAGAATGTTATACAGCCGTTTCCCGTATTTGAGAGAGCAGAAGTTGATCCAGAAGCCAAAAGAACAGGGGAGAAAACAGCGCCCAAATACGCATCCCCCGTAAAAGCAGACAGAACAGTTATAAGTCGGACTTCTCCCTGTTCTGGAGGAAATTCTGTTGTTTAGTAATTTACATAAGTCAAATTCGAGATAGTAAAAGAATATATATATTTTCTGTTTGAATTGTTCATGTACAACTCCTTACGAGATTTTGAAACTTAAGCAAAATGCATTCTTTACTGTTGCTAATGAAATATACTTTTTGTTTTTATTATTGCATACACAGGGACAGACTTTTTATATTTTTTTCAGATTCCCGTTTTTGTTATATAGTTCTTTTTGTATTGAAGAAATCTTTAAAATCTTAATTAAAGAGTTTTGAAAAGATCATCTAGAAATAATTAATGTTAATCACTGTTACTGTTATGAATTTAAAATTATAATTGAGCTAATTATTATAATTGAGATTCTCAAAGATTATATGTTGAGTTTTAAGCTTAAAAATTAATGATACTTAAGTCATTATAAGACGTCTGTTAAGAAGCTGTTAAGAAAAAGATATTTGTACTTTTGTTGATAGTAGTAAAGATATTGTCACATATGATTTTAATCTTTTGCTATAATTTCATCAGAGTGTGTGTGCTTCGACTCAACCCTCTGATTTATAGCAAGAAAAAGATTGTCATTATAGACAAGGATGTGTATGCCGTTACAGTAAAGTCCTTAGCAATATGAAACAGAAAGGAATAGATTTATGCTTCGACGTTTCTGCAGTTGTACACTAAGTTCTTTTGCTTTTGTTTTTTTGTTGATGGGAAATAAGAATAACCCTCTGACAATAAACGTAAAACTCTATCGATAGTCATTGCTAACGTTTGTTCACTTTCATTTGTTTATTTATTCTTTTATTAGAGATACTCTGCGACAATTTTTTATTTTCAGTACAAGTAAAAGAAGGAAGCCTGTCTCGCCTGACCACAGGGTGGAAACCGCAACGTATTTCAAGGTCGCCCAGTCTCTCTCTCTCTCTCTCTCTCTCTCTCTCTCTCTCTCTCTCTCTCTCTCTCTCTCTCTCTCTCTCTCTCTCTCTCTCTCTCTCTCTCCTACCTTTCACTCGACTCTGAGACTGACAGAGGCTCCTTTCGATGCTAGAAGAATGTTGCCGTCATTGATTCTTTTTTTGTGTTTTTTTCCAGTGAAGCTAGGCGATAATTGTGCCTACATTTTATTGCAGTCGATAGATTGTTGCATGCTGTTATTGCATAAATACTAATAAGACATCGGTAGTACCGCCATTTGCATAAATATTTTTGCCACATGTCGCAACTGTTTAGAGAATAGATAGAACTCCCATTGACAAATTGTGGAGCCAGCGAGTTGCCACTTATGCTCTATATATATACATAGATTATGACAGCAGGAATTTAAATAGTAAAAGAGACTGTGTTAGAATGAGCATTACTATGAAGTATAAGTATAGAACTCTGTTCTTACTTCTGAATGCCAGTCTCCATTGTATATATATTGATATTTCTGATTTAGTATTTTTATTTTTATTTTTTATTATTCTTATTTTTTGATCATAATTAGTAGTAATGTTATTATTATGTTGACTGGTATTGTTGCTATCTCTCAATGGCCTGTTGCTAACGATTATTTTTGAAATGCAATCAGCAGTAACCTGATGATTTGTATCTTTTATCTGAATTCATACTTGATGTTATTGTAGCCACTGCTAATAAGAATATTTCTTTAGTGGTTTTTCTCAGTATTTAATGATTGTTCTTTTTGATGTCTTTAGTAGAGTAATGCTATGTAGCAGTTTCTCAGCTAAGCCCTAAGTATCTTGGAATAATAACCTAGTTGTGTAGACACATACCTTCCATTACCACCCTATTTCTAGGCAGCCCCGACCTGCAAGTTCTAAAAGTCTTTAGATTTTGTCCGCTCAAACAAGTCCCTGTTGCCCATTGAATAGAGATTGCAATCACTTGCAGTTGCAGGGGAGGCAAAGTATAGCCTCGATTACCAACGTATGGCCATTGTTGGTACCCTGAAGTCATAGGGAACCTTTCTTACAACTGTAGTAGTGACATAGGTTCAAATTTTCATCCCGAGATCTGCTTCGAAGGTACGTGTGGATGGCAGTACTGAAGAGAAATCGCTGTGACGTTGCAGGTCTCCTACGGGGTGGTCTTAGTCAAGATCGGCCGAGGGTAGGACGAGAAAGCCAGGCTGGAAGGATTAGAACAAACTTTATTTCCATTTCATTATACAATGGGGATTCGTCAGCCGGGACAAGCCCCAACCCCCCACTGTGGTGTCCAACCACAGCAGTTCCTGCCAGTAAGCAGCTTAAACTCTTGGTCTTGGACGGGAACCGATCTTTCGACCTCGTGAATGCGAAGCCAGCGCGTTACCACTGTACTAGCCATCGCTTCCTCTTTGTCTTGCCTATCTTGAAAAGAAGATAATTTATGGTAGAGTACGAACCTGGGCCTGCAGCAAGGACGGCGGGGGAGTGAAAAAACGAAGAGAGAGAAACTGTGGAATCACGCCTAGCAAGAATTTCATGAGCAAGGGAAAGAGAAAACAAAAGTCTTTAATGTCCTAAAAACACTCTAAAAAGCCATGTAAACGAATTGATGAAATCCCAGAGAGAAAGAAGGGTATTTAAAAATCCCTTATTAGTTGTTGGAAAGAACAACCCACGCTTTAGAACTGAAAAAAAAATGGGAAAGAAAAGGTCCCCTTTTATTATTTGTTTTACCTAGTTTTAAGATAATTTTAAGCGACAACTCAGAGACTCCTTTAAAGATAGTTTTGAATAAGTGCCTTTGATGGATTGTATGATTTGCACCGACAGTAATAAGTTGTCTTCTGCTTAAATAATATTAGTGTTTTGCTTTAGCATTATCATTGTTTGAATCATGATTTAATCTTTGTGTTCATTAAGTTCTCATATTAGTTTGTCTCTGAATAGGAATTGCACATTGGAATGATGAATGTTTTCTGACTTTTCACATCGTAACCAATAGTTTGTTTCAGGAGTAGTTTTTTAAGGCCTAATTTTAAGACAAATCAATGCCCCATAGTAACGATAGGAAGTTTCCATTTATGTTATTGTCTATCCCATTTTAAATGTTCGTACATACAAATGTTCTACATGATTTATCTTTTTACTGTAGCTAACCAACTTTTGTAAATCTTTTGAAAAAGGAGAGAAGTAGACACAGTAACGTCATGATCTAAACTAACTTGTGATCTTAATTAGTGTTTTATAATGAGTAGTTACACACTGAAATCCTAATGATTAAAGCTATTTTTATTTTTTTAAATATAGGAATATGTTTGTACTAAAGATTGTTTAGGGTTCATAGAAATAGGAATTCTTAGATAATAGCTTAAATAATTCGGCCCCATTTTAATTGTAAACTAGTGTTAGCTAAGATATATCCAAGAGCTCTCAAAAGATAGCCCATGCTTCGACTGAAATAAAAGATATTTCAGTTTTGGTTGGGAGGGATGTCGCATGACTGAAGCCTTGCTGAAGTCAGAATCTGAAACTGTAACAAGTCGTGAAGAGAAACGTGAGAGGCTAGAGGTCAAGGGTGAAATAGAATACTCTCCCAGTTGTTTATCTGGGTACGGTAAACAGATCCATAGGGCTTAGCGCCTGGCTGAACCCAGGTGCTTTAGCATAGGGCTTAGCTACCCGGCGTCAAGTGCCTCAAGAGTGTGGGAAAGACCCAGAATGTAGCCCTGCCTAAAATCACAAGTAACCCTATATGCCCTGGAGGGATACCCAATAGCCACGCTCTGACCTGGAACTTTCCGTTCTATAGGCCAACTGAAATAGCCCATCCCACAAGAGGAGGATCCTCTCTTTGAACCTGAAGGCAATTGGCAGAAGTAGATTTAGCGACACGCCCTGCTCTTTGGGGTATTTCAAGCATCCCCATGGCAACCAGAAAGCAGTCAGAGAGTGACAGTTAGTCAGAATAGTACCAGGGGCACGAATAGATCATAGATTGTGATAGTCATAGGGTGGGGGCATTGAGGCTTCGAATGTGTTGTACTCTAGGATAAATTAAGATAAAGGAATCACTGCTTGTCCATTCTTACCTTGTACCCGTCTGGTACTAATAATTATAACGTAGTGATAAACCTTACGTCAAATAGGCAACGCTCAAAATACACAATTTTAACTTCACTCAACTTAGCTCAAACGACTGGACACGCGCACACACACTGGTTCTTGGTTTACACAGTTCTCAAGCTCTTCTGGTGCTCTTTATGCTTAGAGAAAAAAAAATTCCTACTCACAGCTTTAAGTAAACCTTCGCTGTATCACAATTCTGAATATTGACAAATGAATTTCCGCATCTCTGAGTCCAAATGGCATTTCCGAAATCCTCCCAAAATCGTGCTTAAGGGATTTACATTTGAATCAAGGAGAGGCTTCTTGATTGCGAGTATTGCTTAGGTCGCTTTCACACTAAAGTAGCACGTAGGATGCCACGTGGCATGCCAGTTGAAAACAAACATCTGGAAATATATGAAACCTTTCACACAGAAGTGACGTGGCACATGGGATATGTCAATCCACTTCTGTGTGAAAGGTTTCATATATTTTCGGATGTTCGTTTTCAACTGGCTTGCCACGTGGCATACCACGTGCGACGTGTCACTTTGGCTTGAAAGTGGCCTTAGATCTTGAGAAAGAGGAACTGAATGCATTCTGTATGAGGATTTGACCAATTACACTAACTCACCAAGAGGAAGGAAGAGGTTAAATGTATTCTCCAAGAGGAAATAAAGAGGTATGTACCAGAAAATTATCTAGTGATAAGCAAGAATATGAAATAAGAGTCTACTAAAAAAAAAAATAATTACAAATATTTTGAGAGGAAGGTAGAACCTACCGTTGCTGAGATAAGTAAAGCGTGGATCTTAAGACCTGGGGAATAAGTTCATGCTTTGAAAGGAATCAAGAACTTCCATTTAATAAACAAGAAAGTAAAGAAGTTGTTTATTTTACAGCCGAGAGTAGCGAGGAATGGACTACAAAATTGTCACGTGTTTGATGTTACCTTATTAACTTATGTAAATTAAACATATTTTATTCTTTGTTCTAAATAAAAATCTCTAAAAGTGCTAAACAGATCTGTAGTAGCTACAATGATAAAGGCACAGACAAGAGATATATACAAAAAAATATGTACAAAAACAAACAAGTACCTGGTATAGGGTTCACAACAAACAAAGCAAATATCCTAAAAATTTAAAATAATATGATTTGAAAACTTGTATTTGTTGTACAAAAGACAGTCATGTACATGGCAGGGTTCGGAATACAGGAGGATGTTTAGAATGGTTTCCATGTATGTTAAAGATACATTTGAAATATAATAAATGTCCATAATAATACATACATATATGCATACATACATACATGCATACATATATATGAGCCATTTTTCCTCTCAAAAGGGGAGGGGCTGAGTCAAGGTAAAATACTTTGACTCTTTGGAAGCAGAAAATACAGTGGAAGGGATTTCCAGACCTTTTGCTCAGCCTTATTTCATTGACTCTTACGACACGCGGGGGAACACGGAGAAATATTCTAACCCCCTCTCTCAGGGGGATAATAATATATAATGTCAAATTTTTGTACTAAAACAAGAGGTGATGGCTTCCTCATTTACTCTAAAAGGACAAAAAAAAAAAAAAAAAAAATTATGTATCAATATTCACTATATGGTGTTGACCCTTTTTATAGGTTTAAGCTATTATAGATTTCAAATTATCCCTTTAACTGAAAAACAGCATAAATTACTTGATTCACACTCAAAAAAAAAAAAAAATTATTGTCAACCTAGTCAACCTAGCAAGATCGGTGACAACACTATTAGGCATGTGACGCATTGATAAGAGATTTCGATAAAGGCAAAAATATCCGTTATAAATGTATCAAAGCAAAATAAAACTCAATATCAATGTAACAAAGCTTAATTCGTTATTTGCAATATAAACAGAACGATAAACAGAAATGACATAATATATAATTTATTACGGTGGCTAAATCTGCATGTTAACTAAATCTGTGTAATTATATACAAGGACCGCAATCCAAAGCATACACCAATCCACATTCGTTTCACACGATGCTAACATAATAATAATAATAATAGTAATAATAATAATAATAATAATAATAATAATAATAATAATAATAATAATAATAATAATAATAATAATAATAATAATGATAATAATAATAATAATGCTAATAATAATAATAATAATAATAATAATAATAATAATAATAATAATAAAAATAATAATAATGATAATAATAATAATAATAATAATAATAATAATAATAATAATAATAATAATAATAATAATAATAATAATAATAATAATAATAATAATAATAATAATAATAATAATAATAATAATATTAATAATGTGATTGGTTTTACGTCACGGACTCCCTTTTCTACTAAGAGCTAGGATGGTGCCATCTTGCGAAGAACTTTGGTTTTGGTAGGTGTGATCGTTACCCTAAGTGAATTCCTTTTCTAACCTCAAGCCGTGGCGGGCAGTGATACCACGACCTGACGATGCAAAGTCGTGAGCGTTACCACTTCGCCAAGGTGACAATAATAATAATAATAATAATAATAATAATAATAATAATAATAATAATAATAATAATAATAATAATAATAATAATAATAATAATAATAATAATAATAATAAATTAAAAATCCCCAGAAAGTTAGTCCACAGACCTTGTAAAGAAGTTATATATTATGCCCATAATATATTATGCGATGGCATAATATATTCCGTGGATGCTTTATGCCAAGTCTCAGAAAGGTATTGCAGTATTTCTGACCCACTTATCTCGCCATGCAAATTTTCCTTTTGCAGTGAGAGGGTCTTGGAGCCAAATATCTTACGTGTAAGAATTTTTGTATGTGGAGTATTCCAGTTCCTAGTATCTGGGAATAAAAAACAGAGGCCAATTCCAGTGGCTAAGTATGAAGGTGAATATGATATATCAAAGGTTGCTGGTGAAAAGGTGCCTTAGCAAGTTAAATTATCCGTTAAGGAGGGTGGCCTAGTCAAAGCACAACCCCGACTTCGCGGTAAGAATATGTGATGGAAAAAAATTCACAATTTCCTTACTTTTGTGACATAAAAAAAACAAAAAACAAAAAACACACAAGTTAAGTATGAGTGCCAGAGGATGCTCAACGCCTCATATGGAGAGAACCCACCCACTGAATAAAAGAGATTCGGTTTAAAAAACTCGAATCCTGAAGTATTGGATAATAATTTCATTCTATGGAAAGCTATGAAATCTTGTCAGTATACTGTCAATATGGATTTGTTCATAATTTTCATTATATATTCATACATCTGACAAGTCACAATATTTTCCATCTCTGTTCCTCTTTATAACATTTTTGTGCCCAGGCCTGATGAAGACACATTTATTTATTTCTTTTTTTGGCCCATCCTGGTGTCACAATTATAAAAAAAATACATAATCTAGATTAGCAAATTAAGGCAACGAGAGAGCAAGCCAGTTCAAATACCTACTGATCCCAAGGTCAGATACGGTTGATGATTGGAAGTGCATCCGGCCGTCAAACCAAAACCATCCGATAGTTCCAAGAGGTTTGCGAAAAACAGCGACCCCATATGATTATGAGAGAAAATGCGGATTAAAATGAAGAATATAATGAACCTGGTTATCATTTCCTGAGGAGACTACCGTTCCCACACACACACACACACGCACAAACACACGAACAGAGAGAGAGAGAGAGAGAGAGAGAGAGAGAGAGAGAGAGAGAGAGAGAGAGAGAGAGAGAGAGAGAGAGAGAGAGAGAGAGAGAGAGAGAGAGAAAGTTCAACTATATAACTTTGTCGTCTTTAAATTGATAGTTTAAAAAACCTTGTTGCGTGGTGAAAGTTACCGGCATTTGTTCTGCTCTATAAATATAAATATAAATATAAATATAAAACGAAGTTTACAATTGCAAAAATGAAGAGTGAGTATGTATCTCCACTACTCTATCTCTCTCTCTCTCTCTCTCTCTCTCTCTCTCTCTCTCTCTCTCTCTCTCTCTCTCTCTCTCTCTCTCTCTCTCTCTCTCTCTCTCTCTCTCTCTCTCTCTCCACACACACACACACACACACACACACACACACACACACACACACACACACACACACACACACACACACACGGATGAAGAGATCTGCAAAGAATTGAACAAGGAGTTTCAGTCAGTATTTACAGTAGAAAATACCCCACCCCCTCAGATTGCAATGATAGAAACTCAAGGGCCGGTATTAGAGAACATCAACCTTACAGCCACAGAGGTATGCAAAGCGCTGAGATTGCGTATTTCTGGCACCAGTTTCGTGGCATGTCTTTGAACTTTTTCGAGCTTAGCTTTGTGCTTTTTCAAGTGCGGATTCCAAAAGGGGGCTGCATATTCGAGTTTTGGCCTCACATAGGTTACATAAATATTTCTGAACATTTCCTTGTCCATGTGCCTGAAGGCTACCCTTACATTTGATAAAAATGCATATGCTGCCCTTACTATGCCATTTATATGTATTTCTGGAGACAAATCTGCCAGTATGTTTACTCCTAGATCTCTCTCATTTTCTGTCTCTTGAAGTTGTACTCCAGCCACCGAGTAGTCAAGCTTGGGCCTTCTTGCACTTGTACCCATTCTCATTACCTTACAGTTTGAAGTATTGAATTTCATTAGCCACTTTTCTGACCACTCATGCAGATTATTTAGATCCTCCTGAAGTTCTCTACCATTCTTCTCGTTTTTTACTTTCTTCACAATCTTTGCATCATCTGCAAACATATTCATGAATGAATTTACAGACTCTGGTAGGTCATTTACATATACAAGGAACAAAAGTGGCCCTAAAACTGAACCCTGTGGAACTCCACTACTAACTCTTCTCCATTCAGACACTGAGTGTCTTACTCTAACCCTCTGTTCCCTTCCTTCTAAGTAAGTTTTTATCCATTCCAAAACATTTCCACCTATTCTAGCCATTGATTGCAGCTTCCTAATAAGTCTCCCATGTGGAACAGTGTCAAACGCTTTCTGGAAGTCTAGGAATATGCAATCTGCCCAGCCCTCTCTTTCCTGTAAGATTTGGCTTACCTCATCATAAAATTCTAATAAGTTTGTTACTGTTGATCTACCTTCTCTGAAGCCATGTTGCCTCACTGGCAAAAAGTTGAAGGATTCCAAGTGAAGAGAGATATGTTTCTTTAGTAGTTTCTCCATAACTTTGCAAACTATGCTGGTCAAGGAAACTGGTATATAGTTCAGAGCCGTATCCCTCCCCTTTTTGAAGATAGGTATCATATTTGCTTGTTTCCAGCATCTTGGAATCTCCCCCGACTCCAGTGACTCCTTAAATATGATACTTAGTGCCACTGATATTGTGTTTGCGCATTTTTTAAGCACATGAGGGGATATGTCATCAGGACCTGTAGCTTTATGAACATCTAAATCCGTCAGCGCTTTGCATACCTCTGTGGCTGTAAGGTTGATGTTCTCTAATACCGGCCCTTGAGCTTCTATCACTGCAATCTGAGGGGGTGGGGTATTTTCTACTGTAAATACTGACTGAAACTCCTTGTTCAATTCTTTGCAGATCTCTTCATCCGTCTCAGTGATGCTTCCATCCGCTCTACTACAGTAGATTGTAATACAGTAATCTTAGTAATAAAAAATCTGAAAGACTCTAATGCATATGGATCAGATGGAATTTGTTTTCGCTTTATTAGAGATTCATTATTTGTAATAGCATATTATCTGACGGTAATAATCAATACTTCCATAGTTACCAATATTTACCCAGATTAATGGAAAAATCCCCATGTAATTCCTGGTTTTAAAAATGGAAATCCTGACGACATCTCTAACTATAGACCAATCTCTTTACTACCAATTTTATCAAAGATACTTGAAAAGATTGTTGCAAATCAGTTAAGTGAGTTTCTTGAAAAAAATAAACTTACTGCAAAAAGTCAACACGGTTTCAGGCCAAAATTATCAACTGAAACTGCCTTATTGAAAATATCAGATGAAATATACAAAAATATAGATAATAAGAAAATATCATTGCTACTACTACTCGATCTTTCTAAAGCTTTTGATAGTGTACACCATACCATTTTATTAGAAAAATGCAAAAAAATGAACATTGACCAAAGCTGGTTCGAGAACTATTTAAAAAACCGCTACCAGTCAGTCAGAATAAAAGATGTAGTTTCAAGTCGCAAGAAGGTATTGTTTGGGGTCCCTCAGGGATCGATCCTAGGACCTATACTTTTTCTAATATATGTAAACGATCTAGTAAAATATTTACCTAACTGTTATGTCATTCAATATGCTGATGATACTCAAATCTTAATTGAAGGAGAAATTAATGATTTAGAAAATATTATTCGTAGAGCAGAAGAAATTTTGTATATGGCTAAACGTTACTTTCTAAAAAATGGTCTGTTACTTAATGAAACTAAAACCCAATCTATTCTTATCGGATCCAGACAATTATTATCAGAAGTTGATGACAATCTTCATATAAATTTTAACGGTAATATCATTAAGCCAATGAACTCGGTAAAGAACCTAGGTGTCTATTTTGACCGTTACATGAATTTTGAAATGCATATAGATGAAATTTATAAAAAAGTAATGGGTACTCTAATATATCTAAATAGGGTAAAAGACTCATTTGAAAAATCAACTCGTATAATAATTGTCCAGTCCTTAGCTATGAGTTTAATTAATTACTGTCTCAAAGTTTGGGGATGTACAAATAAGACTCAATTACAAAGAATACAAAAGTTACAAAACTTTGCAGCACGAGTGGCTGTTGGCAATGTAAGAAAATACGAGCACATCTCTCCTGTTTTAAAAGATCTAGAATGGATAAAGATTAGAGATAAATATGTTTTTGATATATGTACCTTTGTTTTTAATATACTAAGAAACAATCTTCCTGATTGCTTGTATAATTTTTCTACAGTAAGCTCAGTTACCGGGTTAACTACCCGACAAGGGGAAGATTTATTAGTACGAAGGTCTAAAACTGATATTGGCTCAAGAGATATAAACATTCGTGGACCTCATTTATATAATCAGCTTCCCAGAGAACTAAAAAATGCTGGTTCAGTGTATACTTTTAAATATAATCTTAAGAAGTTACTCTTAAAGGAAGATTTTACTTGTAATTTTTAATAGTACACTCATCTTTATGATTTGTTTGTTTTAGTATGTCTATATCGTACACCACAGATGTCTATCTGGAATATATATGCATCTTATTTGAATACCCAATGTACTTTGGAAATAAAGATTTATTATTATTATTATTATTATTAAAACCTGTTCTTTTACCTTCAGTTTTCCACTGATAAAGCTGTGGAAAAGCTTGAGATTTTCTTTAGCCTTCCTGGTGATGTCCCTCTCATAGTCTCTCTCTGCTTCTCTCCTTTTACTTAGGTAGTCATTTCTTGCTCTTTTGTAGGTTTGCCAGGCATTTATGTTTTTTCTCCTCCTATACCTTTTCCAGCATTTGTCTCTCCACTCCTTAGCTCTTTTACACCCATTATCGAACCATTTCGCTCTGGCATGAATTACACCTACTTTGGTGAAAGGTATGCAGCAATCTACTATCTTCCCATATTTCTCACAAAAGATGTCATACATTTCTTGTACAGATTTGTTGTAAAATAAGGTTCTCCAGTCAATAACTGCAAAAAGCTCATTCATTTTGATGTAATCTCCTTTCCGATAGTTCCTTTTCATGTCCTCAGTGCCTCTACTCTCAGGAAGAATATCTTCAATGATATACTCCATCAACAACACACAGTGGTCACTCTTTCCAATTGGTGGTTCATACTCAATTTTTTCAATATCCAACACATTATCTGTGAACACTAGATCAAGTAGTGATGGCTCATCCCCACCCCTGGCCCTTGTTGGTTCCATTAAATGTTGGTGTAGGAAATTCCCTTGTACGCAATCGAGGAATCTTGCCCCAAATGAGTCCTCACCACTGTGTGGGTCAAGATTTATCCAATCTATCTCTTTATGATTAAAGTCTCCCATAATCAAAATCCTACATTTTTTTTCCCGTGCCATGTTAACAACTGAGTTTATGACTTCAATAGTACCTATATGACTTCAAGCCTATTTTGGTTCCTTGGTGGGTTGTATACAACAGTTATTATAATGCTCTCTGACCCAGTATTTATGCGAGCAACAAGAAATTCCTTGAACTCACTTTCTATAGCCAAGTTTATTTCTTCGACTTGAATCCTTTCACTTATGAGCAGTGCTATCCCTCCACCAGTCCTCTCTGAGTTTCGGATATTAATATTATGTTCACTAAGTAAATGAGACTCTGCCACACTGTGAAAGTGTCATTATGTTTGTTATTATTTTTATATGAATTTCAAAACAGAGATAATTCTAAATGATATATTGCCTTTGATGTTATACTGAGATTAATATTAAAAAAAGTGTTAAATACTCCTGCAGCCCCAAGACAAAACTAACTTGAGATATTGATATGATCTGTCGATATATGAGACTTTATTAGAAGATATAACTTTAAATTTTCTTTGTGATATATGCCTGTGTTGCGTCTGTGGATGGGTGTGCATGTGAGCCCGTTTGCATGCACGGGACATATATTTGGCATGGGAATAGTGGCTTAAGACAATAATGCATTTTGTATATATATATATATATATATATATATATATATATATATATATATATATATATATATATATATATATATATATATATATATATATATATATATATATATATATATATATATATATATATATATATATATATATTTATATATAATTTTTTTTTCCTGAGTAAGGGAGTTGAAAATACTTCCTACGTGTTCCCCTGCGTGTCGTAAAAGTCGACGTATTATGGCAGAGCGAAGGGACTACGAATCCCCTTCTCTGTATTTTTCTTCCCGAATAGTCAAAGTATTATGGCTTGATTCAGCCAGTCCCCTTATAAGGGGGAATGTGGCTAATATATATATATATATATATATATATATATATATATATATATATATATATATATATATATATATATATATATATATATATATATATATATATATATATATATATATATATAGTGCCCTGTGGGGCGGGCACAATATCAAAGAATAGCCTCACCGTATTCCCTGCGTGTCATAAAAGGCGACTAAAAGTGGACGGGGCGGGGGGACTAGGAATCCCCCCCCTTGTACCAACCTCCTGCGAGACGTCAAAGAAGGGGAGTAGAGGGGAGAATAACTTCTCCCCAAACTCTAGTTTTGGGGTGTCTAAATGTGCGTGGTTGTAGTACGATAGAGAGCAAAAGATGTGAGATTGGATATATGTTTGGTAAGAGGAGGATGGATGTATTGGCATTGTGTGAGACGAAGATGAAAGGAAAAGGAGAAGTGGCATTTGGTGATGTGACGGGTAGGGTGTCTGGGATTGAAAGGGGGAGAGCGAGAGAAGGTGTGGCATTATTGCTGAGTGAATGGATGGTAAATCAGGTAGAGGAATGGAAAGAAGTGTCATCTAGGCTGATGTGGGTGAGGGCTAGGATAGGAAGGGAATGTTGGGCTTGTGTTAGTGCGTATGGGCCAGGATGTGAGAGAAGTGAGGAAGAGCAGGATGAATTCTAGAATGAGTTAACTAGATGTGTGGATGGTCTGAGTAGAAGGAACTATGTAGTTGTGTTGGGTGACTTGAATGCCAGAGTGGGAGATGGAGAGATAGAAGGTGTTGTAGGAAAGTATGGGGTACCAGGTGGGAATGAGAGTGGTGAGAGATTGTTAGATATGTGTGTGGAGCAAGAGTTGATGATAGGTAATAGTTTATTTAAGAAGAAGTTAATAAATAAGTATTCATGCATGAAAGTGGCAAATGGAAGAGTGAAAGAAAGAGCATTGATGGATTATGTGTTGGTAGCAAAGATCATGATTGGTAGAGTGAAAGATGTACATGCATTCAGGGGTGTGGCTGCTGGGATGTCTGATCATTTTTTGGTTGAAGCAAAAGTGGTAGTAGCAAAAGAGTGGGGAAATAGTGTGGGGGGATGTAGAAGGGAAATAGTGAAGGTGGAAGAGTTGAAAAAGCCAGAGAAGAGACAGGAATATCAGGACAGGTTGAGAGTGGCCTATGACAGGGTGAAAGAAAGAGAAGTTGGGGAGTTAGGGGAGGAATGGGGGTTAATGAAAGAATGTTTTGTGGGACATGCAAGTGATGTGTGTGGAAAGAGGTTTGTTGGAGGTGGCATGAGGAGGGGCAGCGAGTGGTGGAATGAAGGGGTGAAAATGAAGGTGGAAGAGAAAAAGAGGGCTTTTGAGGAATGGCTGCAGTGTAAAAGTAGGGAGAAGTATGAAAGATATACGGAGAAAAATGTGGAAACCAAGCGGAAGGTAGAGGAAGAGAAGAGGTTGGCAAATGTTAGGTGGGGACAGGATTTTAGTGGGTCATATGAGGAGAATAAAAAGAAGTTTTGGAAAGAAGTGAAGAGAGCAAGGAAGGGTGGATCGAGGATGGAAGAGACAGTGAAAGATGTGATTGGACAGATGGTAAGAGGGAACGATGCAAGGAAAAGATGGGCAGAATATTTTGAGTGGTTACTGAATGTTGAGGAAGATAGAGAGGCAGCTATAGTGGCAGTGGAAGGGGTTCAAGGGCCAGTAATGGGAGATGAAAATGAGAGAGAGATTACAAGAGAGGAGGTGAAAAGGGCATTGTACGAAGCGAAAGCAGGTAAAGCACCTGGAATGGATGGTGTGAGAGCGGAGATGTTGAAAGAAGGGGGCGTGACTGCATTGGAATGGTTAGTGAGAGTGTTTAATATATGCTTCATGTTGTCATTGGTGCCAGTGGATTGGGTGATTGCCTGTATAGTGCCCCTATACAAGGTAAGGGAGATATGTATAAATGCAGTAATTTTAGGGGTATTAGTTGGTTGAGTGTGGTAGGAAAAGTGTATGGTAGGATACTGGTTAATAGGATTAGGGATAAGACAGAATATGTGATCGCGGAAGTGCAGAGTGGTTTTAGGAGAGGTAGAGGTTGTATAGATCAGATTTTTATAGTTAGGCAGTTATGTGAGAAATATTTAGCAAAGGGTAAGGATGTGTATTTTGCACTTTTGGATCTGGAGAAAGCATATGATAGAGTTGATAGAGAGGCTATGTGGAATGTTTTGAGATTATATGGAATCAATAGTAAATTGTTGCATGCAGTGAAGAGTTTGTATGAGGGTAGTAGAGCTTGTGTTAGGGTAGGGAATGAAGTGAGTGAGTGGTTTCCAGTGACTGTGGGACTGAGACAGGGATGTGTGATGTCACCATGGTTGTTCAATTTGTATATTGATGGAGTTGTAAGAGAGGTGAATGAGCGAGTGCATGGTCGAGGTTTGAGAATGGTAGATGGGGATGATAACGAGTGGGAGCTGAATCAGTTGCTGTTTGCAGATGATACTGTGGTGGTGGCAGATTCAGAGGAAAAGCTGTGTCAGTTAGTGTCAGAATTTGGAATGGTGTGTGAGAGAAGGAAGCTGCGAGTGAATGTGGGAAAGAGTAAGGTTATGAGGTGTACAAGAAATGAGGATGGCGCTGGATTGAATGCTATGTTGAATGGAGAGACACTTGAGGAGGTTAATCAGTTTAAGTATTTAGGCTCGGTTATAGCTGCAAATGGTGGGGTGGAAGCAGATGTGTGTCACAGAGTGAATGAAGGATGTAAAGTGTTGGGTGCATTGAAAGGAGTGATGAAGAATAGAGGGTTGGAAATGAATGTTAAAAAAGTTTTGTATGAGAAAGTGGTTGTGCCAACTGTGATGTATGGGTCAGAGTTATGGGGTATGAAAGTAAGTGAGAGACGGAAACTAAATGTGTTTGAGATGAAATGCCTGAGGAGTATGATTGGTGTATCTCGATTGGATAGGGTTAGGAATGAAGTGGTGAGTGCAAAAACGGGTGTGAGGAGAGAAATTGCAGCCAGAGTAGATATGAATGTTCTGAGATGGTTTGGCCATGTGGAAAGGATGGATGATGAAAGGCTGCTGAAAAAGGTGATGAGTGCGAGAGTTGATGGGAGAAATGCTAGAGGGAGGCCTAGGTTTGGGTGGATGGATGGAGTAAGGAGAGCCCTGAATGATAGGAGGATGGATGTGAGGGAAGCAAGCGAGCGTGCTAGGAATAGGAATGAGTGGCGAGCGATTGTGACGCAGCTCTGATGGGCATCTGCTGTTACCACGGGGCTTCATCTTTCAGAGATAGCCCTGTGGTAGGGGCAGTAGGAGGAGCTGGCAGTTGTGAAGCGACACAGGTTGTGGAAGAGCCGGGAGGATGGGCTGTGGCACTCCAGCACTGCCATCTGAACGGTCGCTAGCTCCCTCGTCATTGCCCATAGAGCAAAGTAATCCCCCTATTTGTTTTCCTTTCTTGATGTCGGCTACCCCCCATTTAAAGGGGGAAACAGCCAAGGTATATGTATATATATATATATATATATATATATATATATATATATATACATACATACATACATACATACATACATACATACATACATACATACATACATACATACATACATACATACATACATACATACATACATACATACATACATACATACATACATACATACATACATACATACATACATACATACATACATACATACATACATACATACATACATACATACATACATACATACATACATACATACATACATACATACATACATACATACATACATACATACATACATACATACATACATACATACATACATACATACATACATACATACATACATACATACATACATACATACATACATACATACATACATACATACATACATACATACATACATACATACATACATACATACATACATACATACATACATACATACATACATACATACATACATACATACATACATACATACATACATACATACATACATACATACATACATACATACATACATACATACATACATACATACATACATACATACATACATACATACATACATACATACATACATACATACATACATACATACATACATACATACATACATACATACATACATACATACATACATACATACATACATACATACATACATACATACATACATACATACATACATACATACATACATACATACATACATACATACATACATACATACATACATACATACATACATACATACATACATACATACATACATACATACATACATACATACATACATACATACATACATACATACATACATACATACATACATACATACATACATACATACATACATACATACATACATACATACATACATACATACATACATACATACATACATACATACATACATACATACATACATACATACATACATACATACATACATACATACATACATACATACATATATATATATATATATATATATATATATATATATATATATATATATATATATATATATATATATATATATATATATATATACAAATAAGCACATTACATATGTGAAAACATGAATCATTTTTTACCCCGACCGGGACTCGAACCTAGGACTTATGATTACTAAGGCAAGGCGCTACCACTACAACACAGAAGGTTAAAAGGAATCCAACCGTATAGCTTATATCTGCTATACTTAGGAATGAACACATTCTAACTGAATGCCACTATGTTCATATTACAGATTCCCCAACCTCACTCGTGGCTTCATTTTAGCATTTAATTCAATTCCCAATCTCATTCGGGCCATGAAATACAAATAAGCACATTACATATGTGAAAACACGAATCATTTTTTGTATTTCATGGCCCGAATGAGATTGAGAATTGAATTAAATGCTAAAATGAAGCCACGAGTGAGGTTGGGGAATCTGTAATGTGAACATAGTGGCATTCAGTTAGAATGCGTTTATTCCTAAGTATAGCAGATATAAGCTATAAGGTTGGATTCCTTTTTACCTTCTGTGGTGTAGTGGTAGCGCCTGGACTTAGTAATCATAAGTCCTAGGTTCGAGTCCCTGTCAGGGTAAAAAAAAATGATTCATATATATCTATATATATATATATATATATATATATATATATATATATATATATATATATATATATATATATATATAATGAATGCATACATACATACATACATGCATACATACATACATGCAATTTTCGTGGCAATATTAATATTGCTACTAATTTTCACTGACTACAAACTTTTCAGTAAAAAAATATTTATAAGAAAATTATAAGTGTCACAGACAGACATAGAAAAAATTCATTTTAAAAACAATTACCGTATTTTCCTCAATATATTTAAAAGAAAAAGCTCATTATCTCTTTACTTGTAAAAATAGAAACCTCAAAATCTCATAAAGTCAACAGTAAGACAAATTTTATTTATGTATTGCAAATAAGCCTAGAGACAAAAGTGAAAATAATATTTATTTTTCCTCTGGTTTGTGTGGATGTGTGTATGTCAGTGAATTATGTTAACTGTTTTTTCCTCTTCTTTGAGGGATTTTTTTTTTTACAATTTTCCTTCTACTTTGTGTGGATGTGTATGTCTGATTTTGTGTTTTTTTTCTTCTCCTTTGTGTGGATGTGTATATCATAATTTTTTCTGTTGTTTTATTGTTTTTTTTTTGCTTTGTGTTGATGTGTGTCACTTTTTTCTTCCATTGTTCTTCTACTTTGTGTGGATATGTATGTCAGTGTTTTTTTATGTTTTTTTCCTTTACTTTGTGCGGGTGTGTATGTCATTGTTTTTTATGTCTTTTCTTCTACCGTGTGTGGGTGTGTATGTCAGTGGGTTTTTGTTCTCTTACTATGTGTGGGTGTGTATGTCAGTGCTTTTTTTATGTTTTTTCTTCTACTTTGTGTGGGTTTGTATGCCAGTGGGTTTCTTTTATGTTTTTTCTTCTACTTTGTGTGGATGTATTTGTCAGTGATTTTGTTTACTGATTTTTCCTCTGCTTTGTGTGGATGTGTGTATGTCTGTGATTTTTTTTAATGGTTATCCTCTTTTGTGTGGATATGTTTTTGTCGGTGATATTTTGGTGTCGACGTGTATTTATTTTTTTTTAAATGTATGACCAATTGGCTGAAATTCTCTCCACAAGAGAACTTACTTTTTTTTCTACCATAGGTTGCTTTGTTCCTGCTTAGGTTAACTAATTAGTCATGTACGTTCAACATCTATATCTATATACATGGGCCATTTTCCCCTTACAAGGGGAGTGGCTGAGTCCAGGAAAAGTACTCTGACTCTTTGGGAGATTAGAGGAGTGGCTCAGTCCAGGAAAAGTAATCTTACTCTTTGGGAGATTAGGGGAGTGGCTGAGTCAAGGAAAAATACTCTGACTCTTTGGGATATTAGGGGAGTGGCTGAGTCAAAGAAAAATACTGTGACTCTTTAGGAGAGAAAGTACAGAGGAAGAATATTCCAGTCCCCTCAGTCTGCCCCATTTAGTAGACTCTTGCATCACGCAAGGGAACACGGAAAAAGTATTCTAACCCTCCTCCCTCAGATTAATAAAAAATCAATTAATAAAATATTTGAGAAAAAGTTCTAAACAACGTGTTGTTGTAGGAGAGAAGAAAATATTCGCTCGTGTGTCCTTTACAGAAAAAAAAAAACCTTTATTATTGTATTCAAAGTATATTCAGTTCAGAATTCTTTATATGGATTTTCATTAAAAAGTTGCTTTTAAAATAGAATCTGTGCCGTCTATGAGTATATATATATATATATATATATATATATATATATATATATATATATATATATATATATATATATATATATATATATATATATATATATATATATATATATATACAGTATATATATAAATTAACATGTAGTCTCCGTGGCAAAATGGTTGCGTCTGCGACTCTGAAGCGGCAGGTCGAGGGTTCACGCCCCGTCACGGACCGAGGTTAGTAAGGGCATACACTCAGGGTAGCGATTACATCTGCCAAAACAAGTCCTTCGTAAGAAGGCAACCGTCCTAGCCCTTAGTAGAAAAGGGAGTTTGTGACGTAAAACCGAATCCATTCTGTAAATGTATTTATCTCCCTTGCCAGAAGGAACAGAATTAAGATATATATTTCTTACGATACAATAACTGGTCCTGTGTCCTCTCGCCACAGGGAATGTATGAAGAAACTTATTACTATGGAAGTATTTTCTTCTTCTTCTTTTTTCTTCTTCTTCTTCTTCTTCTTCTTCTTCTTCTTCTTCTTCTTCTTCTTCTTCTTCTTCTTCTTCTTCTTCTTCTTCTTCTTCTTCTTCTTCTTCTTCTTCTTCTTCTTCTTCTTCTTCTTCTTCTTTTTCATCGTTTTTTCTTTTTCTTCTTTTCTTTTTCTTTTTTCTTCTTTAACCCATTTCCATATAGGGTCGCTGATTCTAGCTTGCCTTTTACCATCTTTTCCTATCTCACGTATCCTGTTCCCTTAGACCCCTTGTCCCGCATATTATGTCCAGCATTATTCTTCCATGCAAACTTCTTCCTTCTTCTTCCTCTTCTTCTCTCCTCCTCCATATATATTTCTATGGAAGCGATTGTATTTACATCTTCCAGTAACAGAAATTGATATAAAGAAATACATTTTTGTGTTACTACCAAAAATAACAGAATTAATAGAAATTGAATTAATAGATTTAACAGGAAGAGAATTCAGGAATAAATAACTGTGGAAGCAATAGTTGTGTGACTTCCTACACCAAAAGTAATAGAATTAATAAAAATAAAAATAACAGAATTAATAGGAATAGAATTAAGAAATAAATATCATTGGAAGCAACGGTTGTATTACTTCCATCAACAGCAATAGAATTAATAGAAATAGAATTATTAGAAGTAGTAGGAAGAGAATTAAGAAATAAAAATAACAATAGTTGTGCGACTTTCACCAACTGAAACAGAATTAACAAATATATTCCCATTGAAACAATATATCTGATTTCGCCATTGATACAGAGAGCAGTGAAAAATACATTCCTGTGTAAATAGGGTGGTAAGGGGGTGGAAATGTGGCAACCCTTTTATCCCCAAGGAACTAAGAGGAGTGGTTGAGGTATGTGTGGATCGTGGTGAATGCGTGTTTCTTGGCTCGCCCACCCCCCTTCACAAGGGGGAATGAGGCCAGGAATGTATGTATGTATGTATGTAATTATGTATGCATGCATGTATGTATGTATGTAAACAGTCACTGTCTGCGCCTGGTCAAACAGGACTTAATTTTAGAAATATATTTCTATGAAATTAATAAACAATGCAAAGTCAGAATAAAAACCATTAAAAATTATTTAAGGTCTTCGAGTCCTGAATCCTGCGAATGGCACCTCAAGCGTTACCAAATATTCTTAGTTCTCCTCATTAGTTGGTGGCACTACAAGGAGAGAGCCAAAGTTCAATGGAAAATTAATAGACTTTTTATTTATTTATTTATTTATTTATGAAGAACTCACCAATCACATCTTTAGATTTAAAGGGATTGATAAGAAGTTAGAAATGCGAATAAATTCAAATTGATATATGTGCATGTGTGTATGTGCGCGCGTTTATGTGTGCATGTATGTGTGTGTGTGAGTGTGTGACTAAACTTAGCCATTATTCTCCACTTATTTAACTTAAACATATCATATATAAAAAATAGTGTCCATGTTAATTGTATGTAACGTTCTAATATCAAGCCTTATGCAAACTTTAATTAAATGTATCAAAATAAATTTTTGAATCTAAATTACAAATTTAAACTAATATGAATAAATATATAAATAAATAAATAAATAAATAAAGGAATCGCTAAACAAAATGTCACAAATCAAATATCGGAAGACTTTGAGAATAATGCTCCCTAAACAACAACAAACATACAAACCTTTTTTTCCATTATATAGTGGGTATTCGTCAGCCGGGGCAAGCCCCAACCCCCCACAGTGGTGCCCAACCACAGAAGTAACCTGCCAGGAAACAGCTTAAACTCTCGGTCTTGGACGGGAACCGATCTTTCGACCTCGTGAATGCGAAGCCAGCGCGTTACCACTGTACTAACCAGCAGGAGAAAAGTTTTTCTTCCTAACCTTGTGATCTTGCTCATTCTACTGTATATGA
Organism: Halocaridina rubra; assembly: GCA_037179515.1. Taxonomy (NCBI): domain Eukaryota; kingdom Metazoa; phylum Arthropoda; class Malacostraca; order Decapoda; family Atyidae; genus Halocaridina; species Halocaridina rubra. Next base: position 38,700 of record JAXCGZ010000667.1, read on the forward strand.
TATAACTTATCTAAATGTAATACATCTACTAAGCGATAATTTCTACCTTTGGGAGGATACAAAACCTCTCAAAAATAAATGGAACTCTCACACCCATCACCTTCCATTTATATACACAAGTAGATAGCTTGAAAAAATATTATATATATATATATATATATATATATATATATATATATATATATATATATATATATATATATATATATATATATATATATATATATATATATATATATATATATATATATATATATATATATATATATATATATATATACAGAGAGAGAGAGAGAGAGAGAGAGAGAGAGAGAGAGAGAGATAGAGAGAGAGAGAGAGAGAGAGAGAGAGAGAGAGAGAGAGAGAGAGAGAGAGAGAGTTTCTACAAACCGTGGCAAAGCAGTAGCATCTACAACTCTGAGGCGGCAGGTCGAAGGTTCGCACCCCGTCACGGACTGAGGTTAGTAAGGGCATATACACAGGGGTAACGATTACATCTGCCAAAACAAGTCCTTCGCAACAAGGCAACCGTGACGTTAAAACCGAGTCATATATAATTTACATAGACAATAGCGTTCCCTTTGAGTCCTTAACTAGTCATTAACTTTATCAGGAAAGTAATTCTTTCTTTTTAACATTTTCTTTTTTTCTCTCTTTCTTCCTCCTTTTGTCTTTCCTAATGCTTAATACCTATCTTCCCTCAAAAAGCGGATCTATCATCATCTCAGGGCCTAGTCCTGCCATTTCTCTAGGTTCTCAGTGCTTTGATTATTCTTTCAGCCTGTGCTTTTCCTATTGTGTATCATTCCCTTATTTCTTCCTTGTCCTTAACCTTTTACTTTTTCTTCATCTTGATATATTTTTGTGTCCCGGGCCTGATGAGGGCAATTTCCTTGCCTGTACCATTGTCACACTCATAAAGTGAGGTAATTTTGATGCTCTTAGATGTTCAAAATAATTTCTTCTTAAATATTGTGATGTTGAAGCAAATGTATGGTCCTCATTATGCATTCTCTGTAATATGTATTGTATTGTGGCCCTCACTGTGGTGTCATCTATGGCACCATTGGCACTGCGTAAGTCCGGAAGTGAAAGAGAGGGACCAATAACATCTTTAAAGGAGGGAAGGAAATAGAGAGTGATGTGATCGGTTTTACGTCACTGACTCCCTCTGCTGTTAAGGGCTAGGGTGGTGCCTTCTTACGAAGGACTTTTATTTTGGCAAGTGCGATCATTAACCTGAGTGAATGCCCTTTCTAACCTTAGAGCTTTCGGACCGCGAACCCACCACCTGACGAATCAAAGTCGCGAGCGTAACCACTCGAGCACAGTGGCCACGAAGTGGTTAGAAATTCTTGATATAGAAATTCACAGGTAAGATACTCATATTGTGATATATTTTGAAAATAGAATTTGACAAATGTCTTTTCTGGGTCTGGCGACAACATTAGGAAAGATATACAAGGTGAGTCATGTGGTGTATGGTTATGTCTTTGCAATGATCATCCTTTATATATAAATGACTCTCTCTCTCTCTCTCTCTCTCTCTCTCTCTCTCTCTCTCTCTCCTCTCTCTCTCTCTCTCTCTCTCTCTCTCTCTCTCTCTCTCTCTCTCTCTCCTCTCTCTCTCTCTCTCTCTCTATACAACAATCCCCTCCTTTCTGACCCTGCTTCACAACTCTTTTGCCAAGTGACAGTTGCCAAGATAGCTGGCCAATGGCTACTCAAAGATATGCAAAAAGGTTTCTTTTTCTTCTTGCCTTTCCTATATTATTCAAAGCGACATCAGATTCACACCGCGTTTAAATTTTTTTTTTTATAAGTATTATGAAGAATTAACACAATTTTTCACTCGCAACCTTGTGCAATATGTTTTTCTTTCACAAAAGTTATGTTAAGAAAATATTGAAGACCTGAATTGGCAAATATTAATTAAATTCACGAATAATTTTCACCTGCTGTTGCTTATTGCAAAGCTTGCGAAGCACAATAACAACTATCTCTGAGGACATTAAAAAAACGTTCAGAGTCTGTAAGTCTCGCAAAGTCTCACTTGATCCCCACAAAGCTTGATGACTTTGTGTTAAGGTAGGATAATCATCTAAGCCATTATGTGGAAGTTTTCTAAAAAAATATATATATTTTCTCTTCCGTGTTATTTACACATATGTGTACACACGCACGTACACTAGTTTATGTTTTTAGTCGAGAAGACAATTCCACCTTTTTAGTCTTTACGTATTGTAGGAGGAGACTAAAAGCGATCATTTTGATGATGGGTGACATAGAATGCCTCCTTCGTGCTCACTGAGTATTGTATAAGCTGACTAATAGAGATAGGAGGGCTAGCTGGCAATCCCAGCATCTCTGACACACTTTCTTGATGTAGAAAAGTTGAAAAAAAATGATGAGTGGATAACCTCCTTTTTTAAGTTCGGGTTTGACCATATTGTAGATTTCACGCGTGTGCACATGCACAGACACATATACACATACTCACTCACATACACATGTATATTCACCGTGGAACACGTGGAGCCTAGTATATTATTATAACGACGGTTTCATTGTGCAGCCCCATGCTACTTGAAGCTACATTGGTGTATGAACGAAATGGAAGAGCTTGCTAGTACTGGTCGCGAAATATGCAGATTCTTATCATACCATAAAAATATAGTCGGTATAATGCTTGCATGAACGCATGACCAGAGACCCAGTTTTGATTCCCTATATGGTCATGTTTTCGTGGGAAATTTGCTAATGAATGAAATATATTTTTGCGCCTGGATGGCATTCGAACTTACAATGCACGTGACAGTCCAGCAGTGTGCATAATGCACTACCAACTGTTGGTTGGGTACTATTTGGCGCCAGCGTTTTGACGCGGCCCTTTTAGCGTCATTAATGGCTCCATTACTAAATTATAAAATGTTAATTAAGTTTTTTCTTGCTTAGTATAGGCGCCAAAATGGCCGAGCCAAAACGCTGGTGCCAAATAGTCCCTTTTCGACCAAATGTACTACCGAAGGGATAAGAGAAGAGAAACACCTTTTCTCTGTCATTATAATATGTTAGTTGATCATTTAAGATACCTGTATGGCAAGGATTTCAATTTAAATACGAAAGTGAGCCTTGAGTGAGATTGGGAAGAGAGAGTAAAATGGACAAAATCATTGAGTAGAGTAATTTGTCCCATAGCTTTAGTTGTTTATTGAAATGTTTCACTCTTATCAGAAGTAAAAAAAAAAAGAGTAGTCTATGTACTTATCTTGGCATACATAAGAAATAAAAAGGTAGAAATTAGAAAAATAAAATACGAAATAGAATTTGCTGTCTCAATTTGTCGTTCCTTTTAACAGGATGTCAAGAATTCAGAGTAGGGCGTGTCTCTTGGGGGATCAAATGATCAATTGATTTTTTTCTGAATCCACACCAGAGCAGTTTTGTTTTTGAATGCAATGATAAATGGCTATAGATTGAACATGGAATATCCCTTCAGCTAAACTTCCCTTGTCAGTAAAAGAAACAAGATATAAAAGAAATATCGGGTGGAAATAGAAGCACAATATACTTGAAAGCCAAGAATGAATATAGACAGAGGCTTTTACATATGACATGACTTGTTGATTTAGAAGGAATTATTTCAGATCTGGCATTCCAATCCTTCTCTTCCCAACAGACAAATCTAGTCTGTTGCACGAATGGGGCCACTTGCCATGAAAAACGATTTAATAGATGTGGGTAACGTTGCCCTTCTCTCTTCCTACGTTAAAGAAAATCTACGATGCCATCCTTACCTTTGACCTATCAGCTATAGGAGTTTATAGGTGTATAGTAAGAAAAGAGCCATCAAACCAGAAGAATTGTCGAGTTAATGAGGACTGCAATGAAAGATTTGAAGGAGTCAGTTAATCTCCCCTCTCCCTGAGTCGGTTAATCTGCCCTCTCCTCTTCAGGCCTTCCTTGAAGAGGCACTTAGATGCCATACATCCTCCTGAGAGGTGGCTTTTGGCCAATGCAAATGGCCAGTCTATAAAAATGTCTTGTACTCTTAAGAGCAGTTAAATGAGCAAATCATACATAATACAAACAGTTGAAATGGCTATAACTACTATAGAGAAATATGCAGAGACGACTAATTCGGGAGTATTGGATCAATTATACAAAGTATATCTCATTATGATAAATGTTTGTCTTCATAAGCCGAATGAATATTTAGATCATCATTATGCCTTTGTCCGTGGTAGGGAATCATAAGTTTTACCTGCCAGGTGTTTAAAGGAACCCTCTTCTTACACCCAGAACCACGCCATACTGGTATCCAATACTGAGATATAGGAAAACGATTTTTCAGTGTACGAATATGTATTAGTATGTTCTGAAACTTTCTTGTCAAAGACAATTATACACATAAGCACATGCGCTTAAAAATGCCATTGCATAGAACTACTACCTTGACGCCCATATCAAAGGACACATATACACCTAGAAGGTCTATCACTGATAATTACATCTTGCCCGCATGCCACACTCGCCCACACCTACACTATTAATATACTTTTTTTTTTTTTTTTACTCTTGATCATACAATTTTATATGTAAACTTTAAACAAATTATAGTAATATTTTAAGTGCTGGATTGTTGTAGGATATTTCTAGCTCTGTGTTTTCTCTTTCCCAGAGAATCAGAGTATTTTGCCTTGACTTAGCCAAGTCCCTTATAAGGGAAAAATGGCTCAAGTATGTAGATATATAGATAGAAATAATAGGTAGTGGTAGATGGGCTCTCTCCAAGTGAAGTAGGTGTGTCCTCTACCTCCCATAGTTCAATCTCGACTTGCAGTTTAATTCTGCCAGAGCCAGGGGGGCAAGAACCCAACGACTGACAGAGTGTAGCGTAGCAAAAAGATTAGTAATGTTCTCTTAGTACTTGCCTCCCCCGAAGAGCCAAAGTATAGGAGGGGGTTCTGGTAGGAAATCTCCAAGTAGAATCCTGGTACATGAGGTTCCTAGAATGTGTGTGATTGTGGAACGGATGAGACTAAATGGGAGGAAATTGGTAGCATGTTTATGAGAATAAAGTGAACTCTATTTAGAAGATTGACTTTATGTTATGATAAAGACCGCAGTCTATCATACTTATTATAGAGAGCTGGAATTTGTCTGTGAAAGGCAGAAGGTTGACACCCACACTCACCCATTTCTCTCGTCCCTTTATTGCCTAGATATTAACGATGGGGTTTTGGGGTTTCAATGCAAATCATCATTCTCCTTCAGTGCAAATGGAGTATTTCCATTATCCTCAGAGAGAGCTGCTGTCGAGGGAAACAAGGTTGTGAAATTAATCAGTAGTAAACTGAGTTTCCTCTCAAATTAGAAGGTGGAAAAGTAAGGAAGGAAATTAATTGCTCTTGTGTTTCCAGACTTTGGATATATATTATATCTCTTTAGTATTTTCCCGTCGTTTATTATATGATGGAAATAACATTAAGGATTTCCCTATAAGCCATTCGTTTCAATTTCTGTACAAAAATGGCATCAGGATGTTCCCACTTTCTTTTCATCCCATTTCCTAGACTTCAATTTTATTTTTAGTAAATATATAAGGAATATGATATGCTCTATGTATTCACATTACTTCGTACTTGTAAATATTGGCCTTAATACCTCATCAAAAGAAAAATAATCCCTGGGAATGAGCTGAATGAAGAATATTAATTTCAGACGAGTGCTACAAAGAGTAATGTAAATGAACTCGACTCAAAGCGACATCTCAAAGAAATATTTATCAAAGGAAAAAAACTGAATAGAAAAGTAAGCCATTAGTGTAGAGAGAGGTGTTCTTTTGAGGAAACCCCCCCCCCAAAAAAAAATAAGTGGAGAGGCGCAGTATTCATTATCATATAGAAACCAATTTGTAAAATATAGCAAGTTTGTCTCTTTGGCCCGATTTCTTATACAGTGTAAACCTAGGACACCATATTGTTAATTAGCTAGACTCACACAAATGGATTTCATAATCGCATCTGACGTGCTTGTGTATGGCTAGGATCCCGTACGGGATCCTCGGCCCATTTTCTTAAACAGCGTAAACCTAGGATACCACATTGTTAGTTAGCTAGACACAAACAAATGGAATTCATAAACGTATCTGACGCGGTTCTGTGTATGGCTAGGATCCCGTACGGAATCCTAGCCATACACAGAACCGCGTCAGATACATTTATGAAAACCGTTTGTGTGTGTCTAGCTAACTAACAATATGGTATCCTAGGTTTACACTGTTTAAGAAATCGGGACTTTACCATTTTGGATATTAGTGTCCGTAGAGATTCATTTAGTATTATTGGCGAAAATGGCATTATTTATGTTTATTATTGTTCCATTTCATTACGTGTCCATTGTCATATAACACGATTGAAAATACTAAAAAAATTTATATATATGCAATATGTCTGTGCATTATAGATTTTGGGCTCAGAAATGGCCTGTTATATTAATAATAATGTTTAGCATTAGAAAATCCCTTTTCTGAATAGTTTTCACACTCTTTATACAATGATTGTAAATTTTCATACTAAAAAACTATGTAAGCTGTGCCTCCCATTAACACTATTGGTAGTTAAGAGAAATAAAAAAAAGTCATAATATATATATATATATATATATATATATATATATATATATATATATATATATATATATATATATATATATATATATATATATATATATATATATATATATATATATATATATATATATATATATATATATATATATATATATATATATATATATATATATATATATATATATATATATATATATATATATATATATATATATATTATATATATATATATATATATTTTATATGTTTGATAAGGGGTGGAGAAATTGGCTTTCTGTACTCTTTGTCAATCCTCTTCGTCACCTATTTTGGCGCCAGGTAATATCTAATTACGAGGATCATACACACTTGTGCAAAATATAATCGTTGGGAAAGCAAGAGAGCTCAGCTCACTGTCTCTCCTAAGCCCGAATTAGTGGAGAGAGCATGTGTCAGGAATGCCCTCGCGCAGTGCAAATCTCGTTCAAATCCAGCGCCAATCGCCATGAGGTTAGTGAAAAACAGTGGCCCCAAAGTATTTTTGAAAAATATTTGATCAGCGTTTTTGCTTAATGTTAAATACTTAGCTATGATTACCTTAGAAAGCGAAAATTATATAACACAGGAACGTACGAAAAGTGTCCAAATTCGAATTTTATCGTGACAGGCAAAATATTCCTTCCTGTTCAAGTCTTGACAAATAAAAGATTTTATATTCGCACTAAAAAGCTTCAAGTGGAAGAAAGAAATAGCTCAATGGAGATCTAGATATCTCAATTTTACCCTGAAGGGATGTCATTCAAAGGAGATTTCTTATTGAAAGATTAGGAGGATGTCTCCTGAAATAGGAGACAAAGTTCTCTTGATGGAAAAAATAAATATATTACAATACCTTTTATCATTTCTTGACATTGCAATGGAAGAGCTTGGTCTATTAACAACATGAATCCTCATGGAATTAATACTTAACTGCTGTTTTACCCAGTCCACTAAATTTCAACACTCTATTGAACAGAGGTGTCTATCCAATTCAAATGTAATAGACACATTTGTAGTATAGGCGTATAATTAGAAGAAAAAAAAATTGTTGATGATGCAGTGCTTTTAGACAGACAGAAAAATTATATTGATATTACGATTTTATCTTGGGAAAGGATTATGCTGAGTCTCTGCTTTAGAAATGATTTAAGAATTATATTAATTGTTCATTGACCCTTAGGTAAATAATACATTTCCTTTTTATTATTAGTAGCAGCTATTTATTTATTTTTTTTATCATTCATGATGCAGTTTTTTTGTATATCTGTATCCTGTTATTACTGTTTTGAGATATTTGTTATTCAAACTTTTATATATTTCAGTTTGTATTTTCTGATCATAATAGTAGTACAAAGATTATCTAATAAAATTAATATATCTAACCTAGAGGTAAATATATTCCAGCGATAAAAACAACTTATCAGTTTATCTTTTCATAAGGAATTTTTTTGTTTGTTTAGTAAGCATTTGATCTGCTTCATGGAAATCTAATTTTTTATCTCTCCTTCGTCCTCCTAAGACGCTATAGTAGTCTAATGGCAAAATGGTAGCGTCCGCGACTCTGAGGCGGCAGGTCGAGGGTTCGCGCCCCGTCACGGTCTGAGGCTAGTAAGGGCATACACTCAGGGTAACGATTACATCTGCCAAAACAAGTCCTTCGCAAAAAGGCAACCGCCCTAGCCCTTAGTAGAAAAGGAAGTTCGTGACGTAAAACCGAAACCAAACGTCCTCCTGAGACGTTACTGTATATTAGTTTTGGTGCCAGTGTTTCATTATGTACATGCTTGTGCTTGAGAAGGGGTTCAGGTAGGAATCCAAAATATAACAATGCATTTCATATAGATAAATAGATAGATAGATAGACATGCAGACAAACAGATATATAGATATATAGATAGGCATACACAGAGAGATAGACAGACAGACAGACATAGATTTATAGATAGATATATAGATAGATAGACAGATAGATAGATAGATAGATAGATAGATAGATTGATAGATAGATAAAAGAATAATATAAAATCGGCCATTTTTACTTTGAGTATTCTTTCACTTTAAGTTTGGTGTTTTGAAGACTGTAAGCATGAGAAATGGTACTCAATATGTACGTCGTGTTCAGTGTATAGTAAAACATGTTCATAGTGTTCTCCAACAGACAAAAAATATGATCTTTACAGTGTTCATTTACAACTGTAATGGTGCTTTACTTCCTGCCTGTTTGGGCTGACAGTAAAGAACACCAGAATTTCATATTTCGAGTTGCATGTCACGTAAAGCAAATATATACAGCCGTGAAACTCATATGAAAAATGTGATGATCAATTCTCGCATTTAAAAGAGTAGTGAAATTGCTATTCTGATTATGTCATTGTTAAAACGTTTTCGTTACAACATTTTGGTACTCATCTTATATTTTCTGTATAAGATGAACAGACAAAATCTTCTATAAAATGCTGTATTGTTAAAACGTTTTTGTTAGAATATTTGTCTTAATTATCTAATATTTGCTGTATAAGATAAACTGACAAAATCTTGTATAAAATTATGCAATTTACTCAAGTCACAACATTCCCCATCTCTATTTCTCTTTATGTTTAAATTGTTCCCAGGCCTGATGAGGGTAGATTTTTTTTTGGCCTGTTCTGGAGTCACAATCATAAAAAGAAAATTACTGTATTGAATTACTGTTCCGGTTCTGTTCCGGTTTTACGTCACGGACTCCCTTATCAACCAAGGGCTAGGACGGTTGCCTTCTTGCGAAGGACTTGTTTTGGCAGATGTAATCCTTACGCTGAGTGCATGCCTTTGCTAACCTCAGACCGTGACGGGGCGCGAACCCTCGACCTGACGCCTCAGAGTCTATAATGCCGTATACTTGAAAGGCTTTTAATACATTATTTCCACGTCAGGTGTAATCAGTACAAATATAATACCTTTATGAGATGGGTAATATATTCTAACACTTTTATTGTATATCTTGTGAATCTATTTTATTTATGTCTATCTTTTGACATCTACTTAATTTTTTTTTCTTTTACCTTTGTCAAAGAATCTATGAACACGGAAAAAATGGCGACATTATTTTACTTTTAACAGTAGTCACTGTGGCTCATGTGCTGGCGTCCGTGACTTTGAGGTGTCAG
>JAXCGZ010000668.1:0-48431 GCA_037179515.1 Halocaridina rubra
ACATCATGAAAGTAATGCAGAGGTATATTAAAACCCAGCAGAGGGCTGGATATTCATTACACATCTTTTATAATCCCTTCACATCTGACAAGTCATTACACTCTCCATCTGTTTCTCTCTACAGCCTGATAAAGGCTGTTTTATTCTATTATTTTTGGCCCGTCCTGGTGTCATAATCATCTTTAATATATATATATATATATATATATATATATATATATATATATATATATATATATATATATATATATATATATATATATATATATATATATATATATATATATATATAGATAGATAGATAGATAGATATAGATAGATAGATAGATAGATAGATAGATAGATAGATAGATAGATAGATAGATAGATAGATAGATAGATAGATAGATAGATAGATAGATAGATAGATAGATAGATAGATAGATAGATAGATAGATATATATATATATATATATATATATATATATATATATATATATATATATATATATATATATATATATATATATATATATATATATATTTTTTTTTTTTTTTTTTTTTTTTTTTTTTTTTTAAAGGTGTTCCTACTTCGCGGAAATTCACCTATCGCGGCCGGTCCCGGAACCGAACTCCCACGATAAACAAGGGATTACTGTACCCAAAAAATCTGCGATATAAAATAAACATGTAGTCAGTATATGTTGGCTCATGACACCAGCTACACTGAATATTCTTGGATATTCATTACACATCTTTTATAATCCCTTCACATCTGACGGGTCTGTACACTCTCCATCTCTGTTTCTCTTTACTTTATGTATTCTTCATGCCCAGACCCGATAAAGGCTGTTTTATTTTATTATTTTTTGGCCTGTCCTGGTGTCACAATCATTATTTTCTCTCGCCAAAAAAATCCGCTATGCACTGAATTCGCGGTAGGTGAATCGCGATATAGCGAGGAATAACTGTATACGATAAGCTATGAAGAATAGTGACATATTGTATAATGTTCCATAAAGTGAAGATATATAGAATTTAATAAAATTAAGAGACAATTATATTGGTCTGTAAAGACTTCTTATTAATACTGCATTGTGAATACTGACAAGACTAGGTTATTTCCAATGATAACAACCTCACATGGACCATGTAATAATAAAAAAAAAATATTGTACTTTTGTGTACATATAAGACATTTGAATGGTTAAAACAACTAAATAACGAATCCATATGCTAACCTGTTGTGTTATACAAGAGACCCAGTCAACAATTTCTTCTTGAATAATGGGTAGAATTCTCAGTTCCTTTGCAGCCAGTGTTTTGCACTCCTTTGTATATAAATGTTGATGTTTTGGAATGTTAGAAGCAATAGAACTGAATATCAAAAGCTCTTCTAGTTTCTGAAGAGGATACAGAGACTCATCGAAGTTTGACACTTCACAGTTCAATGCTAACTGGATTTCGTCCTAAGAAAATGAGAAAAAGACAGTTATGGTACAAAAAATAATTATATTCATTTTCGATTGGTTTCAAATGCCTTCATGTAATTATTAATAGTACAATATATTGGTGCTCTAATCCTGGTGAGAGGGGAGAGAGAATTCTACATTTGCATTCTATAAGTGTCGTAAGAGGGTTCTAAAAAGGACACAGTAATTGGAGAGCAAGTTCACACAATTGTATATCCTGCAAACAATAGGAAATAATCTAAAAGGGACATTCCTAGTGACAGGGGAAAAGATTTTTGCGCTCGTATTTTTTGCATGCCACTGAAAGGAACTAAAATTGATATCACCAGTGATGAGGAACAGAGCATGTTGTAGGGAATGACTAGGGGTGGGAAAGAGGGAGTGAATGGCAACCCATCACATCCTGAAGTTTTTCTCATCTGAAAATATTTGACAATAAACTCTAATGTGAGTAGGATATATTGAAGCCCTGTTCTCATAAATTTAAACACAAATGTTGGTATTCGCACAAGCAGAGAAGAATACTGCTTCTGTATCCACCTGAGCGCACTAAAATTCAACTAACTGGGGAATAGCGAAGGGACTGGAAATATGCCTTTCGTATATTCTTCTAGCAGGGAATCACGTTCAAACTTACCAGGGAATGTCTTGAATCTCTATGCCTCAGTATAAGGAGAACTTGTCCAAGTAAGTAGGGAGATTCTAGTGATGTTAACGGTCCTGAAATTAACAGTAATAAAATTAAAACTGTTTCTAATTCTTAAGTTACAAGTTTATATAAAAGATTTTAATATATCTGGAATTACAAGACAATATGAAAATAAAATGCTAATTATAGTCCTGAAATTGCATAACAGTGAGAAAATGTGGAATTAATGGTCTTGATTTCATGTGGTAAATGAATGAGCTGCTAATAGCAGTGGTCGGAACAGTGTAATTATAAAGAAAGAATGCAACACATAATAGCAATAAGAATGATAGAATCAAGTACTGAAAACCTATTACAACAATCAAAGAAGTATTAATTATGTGAAAATTACCATATAACAGAAATAAATAAGAGTAAAAAGAGAAATGAATCATCTTTCGAGTTTAAAATTTTCAATATCTCATTCTGAAAACATATCTGTAGTCGCCGTGGCTCAAGCGGTAGCATCTGCGACTCTGAGGCGTCAGGTCGAGGGTTCGCGCCCCATCATGGTCTGAGGTTAGCAAGGGCATGCACTCAGGGTAATGATTACATCTGCCAAAACAAATCCTTTGCAAGAAGGCAACCATCCTAGCCCTTGGTAGAAAAGGGAGTCCATGACGTAAAACCGGAACAGAACAATTCTGAAAACATATCTAAAACTATTTTTACAATGATTTTTTTTTTTTTTTTTTTTTTTTTTTTTTTTTTTTTTAACACCAGAACGGGCCAAAAAATAATAAAATAAAACAGCCCTCATCAGGTCAGGGCACGAAGAATTCATAAAATAAAGAGAAACAGAAATGGAGAGTGTAATGACTTGTCAGATGTGAAGGGATAATATGAGGTGTGTAACGAATATCCAAGAATATTCAGTGTTGATGTAGGCATAGAAAAAGAACCGTAACTGAAGGAAGATTTAACATCGAACTGTCCTGGGCAGCCCTATTTAAGCTCAAAAAAACCTTCAGCTGTAGTATCGCAACGGGCGGGTGGTGCCATGGGCCAACCTACTACATTGTCCGACCATTCAGATAATTTATTTAGATCTTCCTGTAAAGCATGAATGTCTTCTTTTCCATTTATACTTCTACCTATTTTAGTGTCATCTACGAATTTACTTAGGTTACTACTGATCATTTAGATATACGATGAATACTAGGGGACCAAGTACCGAGCCTTGTGGTACCCCGCTAGTAACGAGCCCCACTCCGATTTCTCTCCATTTATGCAAACCCTCTGTTTTCTGTCTTTTAACCATTCTTTGATCCATCTGAGAACAGCTCCTCCTATACCATGAGCTTCCAGCTTTTTAACTAATCTTTTGTGAGGAACTCTATCAAAAGCTTTGCTAAAATCTAGATATATTGTATCATATTCTTTGCCACAATCTACTGCCTCGTAAACTTTTGAATAAAAAGACAGTAAGTTTGTAAGGCACGAAAAACCATTAAGAAACCCGTGTTATGAAAGTTTTATCAGTCTGTGTAATTCTAGATGTGCCCTTATTTTATTTGCAATGATGGATTCTAGAATCTTACCCACTGTTGACGTTAAACTTACAGGCCTATAATTATTCTTTTCAACTTGTTCTCCTTTTTTAAATATTGGTACCACATCTGCCAATTTCCACTCCATGGGTACCGACCCTAATTTTATTGAATTATTAAATAATGCAGTTAGTGGACAACTAAGCTCTTCCTTGCATTCCTTTAATATTCTAGCATAGAAAGTTAACTTACCTTCTGGGTTTGATGGCAATACAGCTTGCAAGAGACTTTTGCGACTGTCACTGTGCTGAGATCTAGAAAATACTACAGAATCAATCTGGAAAAACAAACGAAAAAAAAATAAAAATTTACAATTACAAATGAGAATATTCATATGCCCAAAAAGCAACATTATTATGATATATTCTACAAGACCCCTGGAAGACAAAACAGAGTTATATACATTAAAGGACGAAACTGTGAGGGTTGATGATTGAAAATAAAGCTATGGGGAAAAGATATCACCAGAGATGGAAGAGAAATAAAAAGGTAGATCAAATAGTGGAATAGAAGAGTTTTGTTTCAAGATACACCATGAATCGGCCTGTATAGTTGTGACTGTTGAGTTTACTAATAGGTAATGTATGAAACACATGCAAGGCATAAGGTACCTTAAAAGGATTTGTGGATACATATATGGAAAATATTACTTACTCTGAAAGTGCTTGGTAATGGTACAGTGCAAAGTAACAACTTCAAAGTTGCAAGGGCTTCTTCATCAAAATTCATTCCCTAAAAGTTTAAAGAGAAAGAATATGAAAATGGGATGACTTGAAAAACAGTGTCAATAACAGCTTTTAGTAACTAACAAGTACAAGAGCATATTAAAATAAAAGTTATATTGTTCAGAAACTCCTACATGCGTGACTATAAAAATTAATTCACCAAAAAATTTCCCTTCCATTAAATAAGTACGAAAATGATATAAAAATAATCCAACTAAAGTAAAATCAATCTACTATCTGGTAACAAGAATAGGAATTTTACTTAGAGGAAAAACCCTCTTTACATAGATAAATAAGTCATTGATGCAGGATTGAATAAACTTATGAAAAAAAAGCTGCTACTTAAATAGATATAATTTCCATTTTACACAACAGGTTTCCTTCTGTTTCAACAATTTACTTTTAAAAAAATCACACACTCCTACCTGGTAAAAGAGTTTGAAGATACTTGTATCTGGAATTACTAAGGACAGATGGACCAATGTTCTGACGAGCTTGAGGCCAATTCTGCTACACTGCTTGCCACTTATTAACCTTAACAAAAATGAGTCTGCATTTACACCAAAACCATAAGTTCCTAATAACTAGATCACAGCACAGGACTTAAGTTTATTCAAACTTACACAAGTTCAGCAAAGCTCACTACGAGTTCTTGTGTATATTGACAATACGTTCCCATTTGCAAATACAATAAGATTCTTTTACCATTTCCGAAATCTTACAGTTAACTAATCTATATTTTTGGTATAGGTTTAAGAGGAAAACAAGTCTACTCTTATATTCAGTTTATATAGAAGGTGGTACAAAGGGACGGGAACAGGAGAATGGAAGAATATCCAAATTTTTTCCTGAAAAACAAATGATGGAAGCGAGAACTGGAAGACTACTACAGATTCTCATCAATCTCTTCATTGCAGTTGTCTTTATTCTGCTGGCTTCAGTAGCAACCAACACTCTACTTGAAAAAGAATTTACTCAGGTCACACTGATAATGTGATACAAGTTTGTGATGCATCCCAACATCCTACTTCTTACATTTTTGTAAATATTCCTATTACAGTATTTACTTATGTAAAATAACTTATAAAAAGACTTCCCGACTAATACATTATAAATTACTCCCTAATTCTTAAAAATTCCTGCATCTAGATAACGAAGTTGGTTTGGAGAGCCTGCAGCATGTATTTGTGTGCCTTTAGGTCAAGCTGGTCCTTGATTTTGAAGACTTTATTTTCTGAGGGGTGTAAATGCTACGTACGGGGGGGATGATGAGTGAATATGTGTGTATTTGTGACTGTTAAGTCTGATGTGATGCCAGTGCATAATGCAATATGTACATTCATAATCATACATACTGTATATTAAACACTTTCAAATTTTCATTATTTTCATTTACAATATACAGTGCAAAAGTAGATGACATATAAAATAGCGTTTGAAAAGCATGCAAAATTTTGGTGTAAAATACCATGCAGATCATTTAATTCATACAATGATGAGGGAACAGTATGCAGTGGAAAAATAAGGTGACATAAATGATAGTACAGTATATTCATTTTTATGCGGAATATAAAAGAAGCATGTACACCAATACTGAATGCTTAATATTTACGGTAATTGAGGTTTGAGAGTTTAATTTAAAAAAAAGGAAACAATATTGATTTCCAGGACAAATACACTATACCTTAATGTAATATCCCAAACTGCTAACCACTTTCCATATCTTAGATCCTCTTTGGTATTACATTCAGGATACACAATGTTGTACTGATGTGCTAATGCTTCCAAGCATCTGAAAATTAAAATATTTCCAAATACTTTTCAAGATTTTTATCAGTTTTCATTATAAATAAAAAATATAAAGGGCGGTATATTCACTGAATACATACTAATGTCCAGGTTCAATTATTCTTAGGAGAGTCTACATTTTCACCTATATCTATTGTAGACAATCTCTAAAGAAGAAAAGGGATAAATCTTGTACAGCATATAAAATACTGCTTTCTAACGGCATAACAGCACAATAGCAGAGATGAGTAATATAAGATAAATGTAAAGTAGAATTTAACATAAAAGTTGTATTCACTGTAACAATTTCCAGCTGAAGTTTGAAGGGAAGTAACAAGTACGATAAAGAGAGCATGGCAGTTAGGCCTCATAATACCCTGCCCATCATTGCCTTAAAACAAACAAAATATATATAAACTGACCGCAATATATGATGCTGAACTGATATAACTGTACACGTTGATAAGATGTATGTAAACAGATCTAGCATTAATCCGCATCTGTCCCGACTGAAAAAAGATCGATGCGAAACTAACAATTCATGAAGGATCTGGTACCTAAAAAAAGAATAACAATATTTCAAAACAAGCATATAGCTAATATTCCAAGAGTTTAAATTGCTAGGCTGTATTAAAATAATTCAATGGAGGAATGCATCTTCAACCTCAGCAACTGGCATTTCAAGGAATTTAAATAGGTCATTACATTACTAAGTTTCTGTCAATAATTAATCATATCAAAGAATGACCTTAGTATCTTTTTTACTTCAAAGTGCCTATTCCTGTCAGGATCACGGGGCTGGCCAAAATAAAAGGCAGCAAAAGTGATTCTCTTTCCATTGCCATTATAAAAGCCATTACCAATACAAACTGTACGCCTCAGGTCTCAAGTTCACCTTGGCCTATTTATGACGGTTTGATTTTACGTGTAATAATATTTCCTTCAGTATTTTCCTCTAGTTTTCTTACTTGGAAATTATTATCCAACTCACCATACAATGGCATTAGGACTCGATCCATCTTCCCTTAGCATGGTGACCAGATATTCAAGACCAATTTCAATTTTCCGTCTTTTATTGCTTCTGCCCCCTTGCGTGCTTGTGCTGGGAATATTAAACTGTGTGATATCCACAACCCCACAGGCAGAAGAATCCTGAAATATCTGTAAAAAAAAGATGATGCCTACTTATTGATATGGTGCATTACCTTAATCACTAAACTCCATTAACCGTAATATTACAGTTTTGCTAAAGCATGGTCTTCGCTTATGAATGGGACTCACTTACGCTCTTTACCTTACGTCTAAGGGCAAATTGGGAAAATCTAAACACTGGTTATGAACTTTAGCACAGACAATGGCTTAATCCTCTGCACTATATACAGCTTGTAAAAGTGTAACTGCAAATATTTACGATAAGAGATGGAGGCTTATTTTTTTTTTTTTTAACATGCTATGCTCTAGTTACAGAAAACCTGTTGATCCTGGAGGGAGAAGGGAATACGTGTAAAGTAAAATATTTCCTATTCAAAACCTCTGCTATATAAATATGTTAGGTAATCCCTTTCATTTCTACATACTCTGATTTACTATTTAAATATTGTACTGGCAACCTTTATCTGGGTCAAAAAAGATAGTTTTCATCTTAATTTGAGCCAAACGTTCACTTCAATAATGTCAAATATACTTACTTAATCATTATTTTTGCTACAGCAGTTGTATACCTTAACCTCAACAAAAAAATTAAACAGAATATAAATGTAAATCCGGTCTGCAGGCAGGATATATTTATTTTCTTTCATTCGATTATTTTTATATATTACCAGTATACTAGTGCTATAGCTAAAAATAATGAGTACTGGAAAATAACTTTGACCTTTTTGAATGAGTAAATATTACATTTCTGAAGTGAACCTTTGGCCTGAATTAAGATAAAAACTATCACATGGTATCCATAAGATCATAAAGGTTACCCATATGAAGTTTACACCCTCAAAATCTACATCACTATTCTTAATCTTTAAAAGTCAGTAGACAAGCTACTTTTCCTCACTACAATTTAGTAACTCTTACCGACATTACACTGTTTCATCACTTCAGCAATCTTTTAACAGATTATTTCTCACCACCTAGACACTCACTCATATTTATTGTACAATGTTCTCTCTCCTCATTATTCTTTATAATCCTATAGCCACATGGCCTAAAACTTAACCATCATTTTAGGAATAACTCTCACGTCTCTACTTTTGCATAAGCGTTATATATCCCCCAGTGTCAAAAGGATGTCTACGACACAATAAAAAAGCCAAATACTGTACATACCTTGTGACAAAGTCTAGCTGCCAACTGAACCAATACATGAGGAATCATTTGGTGATCATCAGATGGTACTCTCATTGCAAATTTCTTTCCTGAAGAGATCATTTGCACATATTGGGTTATTAGCTGATACAAGTGATAAAGGCCTCTTTGCCAATTCTCATTGTTATGGACATAAGTACTGCCCTCAAGAAAAGCTCCATCTGAAATATTATATTAATTAGGATAAAAGAAAACATAACTCACTTCTTTACAAAATTAAAAATAAAAAAAAAACTAATAAAATAATTATCGAATTCTTCTGAAAGTCATTTTCAACCAAAAACATTAAACTCAATTTACAAGTTCCTTTAGTTGTCAATACTTGAAGCAAAATTCATGCCAAAACTCAATCTAAATACCATTTTCTGAATAAAAATTATAAACCCTAAAGCAGTTTATTTTCTTAAAGAGTAAATGTCTTCAAGTGTCAACCTAAAAATTCAATGACATGGATATATTAATATCGCTACTATATAAATACAGGGGTAGTCACCATGGCTCAACCGGTAGCGTCCGCGACTCTGAGGCGTCAGGTCGAGGGTTCGCGCCCTGTCACGGTCTGAGGTTAGCAAGGGCATGCACTCAGGGTAAGGATTACATCTGCCAAAACAAGTCCTTCACAAGAAAGCAACCGTCCTAGCCCTTGGTTGAAAAGGGAGTCCGTGATGTAAAACCAGAACGGAACTATATAAATACAGGGGATTCTTGGTTTACGATGTCCTAGAGTCGAGATGTTTTGTGGTAACAAGGCATCTCCCATACATTATATTGCTTCGTGTTTTATAATTATTGGCCTATATCATATCTCTCAAGTGTAAAGCAAATTTTCTGATGGCAGTGGTTCGAAGAAAAGAAAAGCCATTACCATGGAAGTGAAATTATTAGATAGTGAAATGCATAGAAAAGGGAGAAACTTTACTACTGCATTAGTACAGATGGGTGATGTAGGTGCTTATTAAGGTGTGCTCCGACTTACATTGAAATTCGGGTTACATCATGATTCAGGAAAGGAGCTCTGACATAAATTGAGGACCCTTTATATCAAGAGAAGATGTATTGACATTATCAGCAAACAAGATATTCAAGATGTCTTCCATCAAAGTGACGAATAGTGTCTATATGTCTTTAGCATTACAATTAAAATTTAAATGTTAAAGTAAACTCAACTAACTGTATGTGTGCATGCCTTCTCTGAAGTCATTGCTTCATTGACAAAAAGTTTAAGGATTCCAAGTGAAAAATGTTTCCTCAATAGTTTCTCCATAACTCTGGAAAGTATGCTAGTCAGCGAAACAGGCATATAGTTTAGAGTAGTACCTCTCCTTCTCTTATTCAATATAGTCGTTTCCAGGATCTTGGTATTTCCCTATATTCCAACAACTTTTCAAATACGATACAGAGCTACAGCTAATGGTGCAGCACATTTTTTAAGTACTTAAGGGGATATATCATCCAGCACAATAGTTAGGAGAGCATTTTATTCCATCAGTGCTTTGCATACTTCTGTAGTTGAAAAGACGATGTTCTCTAATACTGGTCCATATTCTCTCATATCTGTAATATGAGGGAGTACTACTGTAATTACGACAAACTCCTTGCTCAGTTTTTTGTAGATATTTTCATTAATCTCAGTAATACTTCCATCTGTCCTATTCAGATTCAAAACTTGTCATTTAACCTTTAATTTCCCCCCATTAAATTAATAGAAAAGATTGGGATTTTCCTTACCTCTCCTCGTATTCTCTCTCATATGCCCTCTCTGCATCTCTTATTTTACTTACGTACTCATTTCTTGTTTATAATTCTGCCAATCATTTAATCTTTTCTTCTTCTATACCTTATCCAGAAATTGTCTCCTTCCTTTGCCCTCTTACATGCATTACTGAATCATTTGTCTTTAGCTTTCTGAAAGTTTGTAATATCTTTTTGGACAGTTCTTTCCAATTTCCTTCTTGGTCCCCTACTCTCTGGTACAAAATTCACAAGTGTGCACGTGCAAGTGTGCATGCATATATGCGCACATTTTCACACAGACGCACAATGGAGAGCAAGAAAATTCCACCCCTGTATATCCTGCCATTGGAGGCAAATAAAAGCGATATCCAAGATAACAGACAAGAAAGATTTTCTCACTCGCTGTGTTATATCCCCTGAAAACCTTTAGAAGCAACTAAAAGGCCTATCCGTTCTCTGAATAGTCTTCCAGCCAAGAAATATATATCAAATGGCAAGGAAAGAAAGGGTAAGTTGAACCTAGCTACATCGCATCTTCTGTTTCAGTAGTGTACACCTTGATAGTCGACATGTAATACGGTATCCCATTTAAACCTAACATTTAGGTGTATGACGCTGAGTTAGGAAGTGAAAAAATAGACTTAAATTTTTCAAGCTACAAAAGAATGGAATGAAAAGTAAAAATTGAGAGAATGTTTCTCTTCATAATGGTCACTTAGTTAATTTCACATGAGAGGGAATCAAATATAAAAAACAAATATGTCCACGGTCTACAGCAGTGGTTCTTAACCTGGGTGATAGCACCCCCTGGAGGGCACTGGGCTTGATGAATGGGGCAGTAAGTTCTTGGGGGCACTGAGATAACATAATAAAATTAATTTTTTACTTCAATAGCAATTCTATTATATGTGACAGGGCTGTTATATTTACTTAAATAAAAAAAAGCTAAACACTGAAGACCATACATATTGAAAAAGATGTTATTCACATTTCCTGCCTTTCCCAAACGAAGGGGGGCGTTGGGCTATGCAACTAGTTGAAAGTGGGCGCTACATAAAAACTGGTTAAGAACCACTGGTCTACACTGTTCTTTTATATTAGCCATACCTCTCTGAGGATGATGTATCAAGATTTGGAGATGTAGATATTCCAGTAAGTTGTTTTGAAGGTCGGAAGGTACACTTTCCCAAAAGCTTAAAATGGATTCCAAAGTTTCTTCACCTACCCTGCAAACTTCAGTTTGCCATTCATTAGCCATCTGAAAAATGTAAAATATTATTTTTAACGTAAAGCCTGCAGTGGTTGATCTCTATAAAAAACGAAACTGATATGTTCCAGAGCATGGCAGAGAAAAAATTCAATCTTCTCCCACTGGCAAATATTTCTGGGTCTTAGCCAAATACCTCTCCGAAAACTTCTGTAACTCACGCTTCCCCCTCTCATTTGTTCTGATGGTTCTACAGCTTGCTCTCCCACTGACAAAGCCACTCTCTTTGGCTCTCATTTTTCAGCAAACACTTCCATAAACAATTCCAGCGCACCTGTCCCTCAATCTTTACCCCTCTCTAACCCTATGCCCTCCCTTATCCATTCTTCACGCATAGTTCATACGGTTCTTCACTCACTAAAGACGAACAAGGCATCTGGTCCCAATGGTATCCCTGCGAGGTTCCTTAAGGAGTCTGCAGTTGAACTGGCTCAAGTGCTTTGCCATCTTTTTCACCTCATTCTCTCAACCAGTATCTATCCTTCATCTTGGAAGCATGCTCAAGTGCAAGCTGTTCCTAAGAAGGGTAACCGCTCTTTTCCTTCAACTACAGACCTATTGCCCTAACTTATTCTATCGCTTAAATTTTTGAAACTCTGCTCAATCCCCACTTCTTGAAATGTCATGAATCTAACGGATTCCATGAGGCAAGAACCACTGGTGTCCTCCTGTCCTATCTTACCCATGTAAGGTCATCCTCTCTGAGGAACTATGGAGAATCCTTTGTCGTCGCCTTTGATATCTTTAAGGGCTTTGACAGTCTGGCATGAAGCTCTGTTAGCCCAACTCCCTGCTTATGGCTTTACCTCTTCTCTCTGTTCTCTGATTTCCAGTTTTCTTTCAGACTGTTTTACATATGTGGTTGTTGACGGTGCAACATCTAGCCCATGCCCGGTTACCAGTGGTGTTCCACAAGGCTCTGTTCTTTCACCTACTCTGTTCCTTCTCTTCATCAATGATCTTCTTCAGTCCCCGTCGTCCTCTCTTCTTCACGCCTTTGCTGACAATGCTACCCTTCATTTTTCATCTGCCTTTTCTTCACAGCCTTCATTTGCTACTCGCAATCAGTATTGTATTACTCTTTCTTCTACTCTCAACTCCGATTTGCATGAGATATCTGAGTGAGGCACCCAAAATTTAGTTACATTTAATGCCTCCGAAACACAGTTTTTGGCATCTCTTAACCTCCTTCTCCTCCTGATAGCCCTATTGTCTTCGAAACTAACGAAATTTACCCTCTTACTTCTATTAACATATCAGGAATCCATATAGCCTTTAACTTGTCTTGGAGGAATCACATAATCCAAATTTATTAATCTGCATCCAAAAAATTGGGGGTTGTTTCGTTATCATTACTATAACTCTCTGCAGTTACTTTAAATCTATAAATGTCTTATCCGTCCCTGCTTAGAATACTGCTCGCACATCTGGGGTGCTCCTTCTTATAATTATCTCCTTGATAGGGTTAAATCTAAGGCAGCCAGACTCATTAATGACCCTTCTCTAACATCTAATACGGATCCTCCTTCTCTTCGCCGTAAGGTATCATCCCTTTCTCTTTTCTATCACTACTACTTCCATCACTGCTCTGATGAGTTGGCAAGTTGCATCCCTTCCCCACTGCCGAGGCTGCATAACACTCGCCAAGCTGCCTCATCTCACAGGTACTGCGATGAGATTTGTAGCTTGCAGACTGGTCAGTGCAGCAACTGCTTCTTCCCATTTACTTCCAGACTCTAGAGCTCTCTTCCTCCTTTGTCTTTCCTAATTCTTATGACCTATCTTCCTTCAAAAAACAGATCTACCGTCATCTCAGGACCTAATCCTGCCATATCTCTAGCTCCTCAGT
This sequence comes from Halocaridina rubra, assembly GCA_037179515.1. NCBI lineage: Eukaryota > Metazoa > Arthropoda > Malacostraca > Decapoda > Atyidae > Halocaridina > Halocaridina rubra. Next base: position 13,414 of record JAXCGZ010000668.1, read on the forward strand.
ACTTTGACTATTCTTTCAGTCTGTCCTTTTCCTTTGTGTATCATTACCTCATCTCTGCATTATCCGTAACCTTTTTCTTTTCCTTCGTTTTAATGTTTTCTTTGTGCCCGGGCCTTTATTGATGAAGGCAGTTTTCTTGCCTGTCCCGGTGTCACACTCATAAAGAAAAATGAAATATGCCCTGAGTTGTAGAGGGCATCTGAACAGGTTCATGAGGGTGATGGGGTAGAATATTTCCCTCCTATGCCCCGAATGCCAAGGCAGAAACCCTACAATACACTTGTTGATAAGAGATATATGTTTCTATTCTCATACTCCTTAAGTGATATAGAAGTTGAAATAAAGGCAGGGGCTAAGAGAGTTAGCTTCCTCTAACTTCCACTCCTTTGCAACAAAACCATTTATACGATATGAAGACTGGTAGGGTATGATCAACCTTAGCCACCTCTGCTCCTTTGCTAGAGCTGTAATCATCCTGCTAACTTTTGTGAGATATCAATAAAAGATTAAAATCAACTTATTCATGGTTAATGGAGTAAGAACATCCCAAATTTACTTTTCTCATAGGAGGGGTTATATTGGATGCGAAAGCAGGTTGATAAAATTCCTTTCCATAGTTTGTTGCTATAAAGACATACTTTTGGTTACAGCAGAACAACGTCCCACTCTCCATTATATTGTATCGACTGTTGCCACCCTACAAGCTTTGCAGGACACAGGAACTCTTAAGAAGTTTTGCAGATAAACATAAGACTACAAAAATACATAGTTATTATAAATTTATAACAAAGCCTGCTTTTGTGATTTAAATAATAACTCACAGGAAAGACAAGACCAAAACACAAATAAACTGACTGAAAAATTCATAGATATACTTTTTAAGAGTATTCATCTTATGATATACAGTACTGTATAAGCATATACAAAATGCTGGAGATGGTGGCTGGAGAATTTCACAATCATATTACCTGTGGGTTGCATGTCACTGAAGGTAATTAAAAGAGATATCCATGGATATGGGGAGAAAAATCCACACTAGTATCTTGAGTATTGTAATATCAACAATACCGACATTTGGGAGCAGGGGGTTTGGTAATTCCTCCCTTTCATTTATTTTTTTTCCGAAAAACCCCAGTAGCAGTCATAACATTGGAAATTTGATGCTGATACCTGATAGCTCAATACTTATTCTACAGTTATGACCACACTGCCAGCTCAGAAGAATATGACATAAGGAAATTAATTAATCAAATACTCTGTTTTCTCTGAAGAGGCTAAAGGTCTTTAAGAAAAATCCAACTCACTGTTTTTGTAAACGTAAGAAGAAAGCGAAGAAAACTTCCCCGAAGAGCATTCTGAGATATTGGTGAGGTACTGTTAACATGCTTGATTAAAAAAGAAGGGATTCTGCGTAACACTACAGATGGAATGTATTTATGGTCTTGAATTCCCTTGTTTCTGCATGACTCAACAATGGCCTGCATTGTGTCCACTAACTCCACTTTATTTGCAATTGGAAGCTCATATAACCACATGCATATCTTCATTAGACCTGAAAAACAAAAAATAACTTCTAAAACATCACAAAGAGTATCATGAGTATGGTGTCCCGATATGAAAATAATTTTTGAATACGATAACAATAAAGCAGTAAATAAAGACATCACAAACGAGGAGTATTTTGTGTGAAATTTGCTTATCCATATCACATACAAGCAAGTATATTTTTTTTCTTTGGATGAGGGGAGACTGCTGAACCTAGCAGAATAAATACAAAATTATATTTAAAAAAAAATGGCTGACTCAAGCTGGACCAAGAATTAATACATAATCACAACACGTTCACAAATATGAAGGTATGATAAAAGTACAGAATCATATAGAGAATTACAAAGACCAGAATCAATTGAAACCCTTTCAACGTGAATTTTTTTGCAAAAAGATATACTGGCTGCCCTCAATATGATATTTATGTGGCAAACAACAATATTAAGTCTGTAACCAAGAAATTCTGTCACTTAAATTACACTAGAAGTTCTTGAGCTAATTATAATACATTAAGAAAAATAAAGCAACACAAAGATATCAAGCAAGACACACACACTAGTCCTCTTAAGCTGTACTGAGCTGGTGACAACATTTCCTAAATTACTCACTATTTGGGAAATAAATACCTAACTATTAATAGTATCAAAAATTATGAGTGTCAAATAAGAAGTTATTTCATATATGAAAAGTAAATGATAAAACAATATAAGTCATGATAAAATCATGAATGCAAATAATTATTTAAGAGACAAAACATTGTAAAATTTTGTTCTTTATGATGTTATAAAAAATAAACCATACCATACAAGCAAATGAAAAATGATAACAGCCACAATCACACAATCGTAACATGCAACTCACAGGATCAAAACTTGTTTAATACTTACTTTTCCACTCATCTACTTCAAGTGTTAGGTAATACTGTGGATAATGCAGGAGGTATTTAACTGTAATTTGTATGGCATCTGCATGGAAGTTTTCAAGTGAATAAGGACGTCCCTTGTTGAGAATCAAAAACACCATCTCAATGACTCGCTTTGCAGAAACATGCGGAACTTCTGCAACAAACAATATAATGCAAGAATATACAATCGCATACATAAACATGTATCAGAGCTTCTATATGGCCTGTACTGTTATATGCCCATTCAAAATCAGTCATCTCAGTTCAGAATCTGACAATTTTAGTCTACAGAGGGGCATCTGTAAGACAACAATCTACTAAATGAATAACTCACAGAGAGGTCACTGCATAAGTCAGAGTGACTAATGCAGTTTTGAGTCCACTGTGGGGCATTAGGAAGGGCATCCAGCCTTAAATCCCCCCAACTCCAACATGTCTAGCCACACCCCTTCAAAAGGGGACTAACTGTGACTCATAGAACAGTGTACAGTGTTACCCCGGTTATTCGCACTTCTTGGTTCGCGTTCTCACTCTATCGCGATTTTTTTTTTTATAAATTATTGTTTTATTTTATGGGTATACGCAAAAATATTAAAATATTGAAAAAAAAAAAATTTTAGTATTTTCATTTTTTTTATTGAAAAAAAAAATTATCTTTATTCAATTGATAAAAGAAAAATTATTTCCCAGCGTACGAATAATAAAACAGTAAAAAAATGGTAAAAAACATAAATTTAGATATACGTACGTAAAGTATAACTCACAGTACAGGGTATTGCATCATGCGAAACAGTGTCCGATAGCGTACAATGTATTGGGGTCACAGCTATGTGAGCTAGCATATATATTTATATTTCCAGTAGTTTCATGATTTTATTGATAAAAAAAACGTATTTCTTAGCCTAAGAATAATAAAACAGTAAAAAATAGTAAACAGTATTGCACCACATAAAATACGATACCGGTATCAGTGTTTTGGAAAACGCAAAGGCTCTCACCTACGTGACCTAGTGAATATTAAAATTTTCATTATTTTATTGATAAAACAAGTATTTCCTAGCCTAAGAATAAAACAATAAAAAATAATAAAAAAAACATAAAGTACTAAAAGTACTTTCACCATGTAAAATACGATACCGCTATCAACGTTTCGGAAAACGAAAAGGCTCTCACCCACGTGACCTAGTGAATATTAAAATTTTCATTATTTTATTGATAAAACAAGTATTTCCTAGCCTAAGAATAATAAAACAGTAAAAAATAATAAAAAAAAACAAAGTACTAACAGTATTTCACCATGTAAAATACGATACCGTTATCAACGTTTCGGAAACGAAAAGGCTCTCACCTACGTGATATAGTTCATGGAATGCTATTGGCTGAAAGGTCGGGAGACAACGAATCACAGAATTGTTTTTCAATATTTTCTGTATCATGGGGTCTGATTGGCTTTTTCATTGCAGTTTGCTTTTCCCTCCAATTTCCAATGTGCCGCCTCACTCGCTCAGTCTAACTCTCGTGTGCGCCGATCTCGTTGTGCTTACTAATATGTTTTGCTTGTGATTTTTTTTACTCGCATATTTTAACCTTTGCAATGCCTCCCAAGCATCCTTCATCTTCTAAGGCTTCTTGTAGTGAGCCTAAGCGGCAAAGGAAAATGTTAACCATTGTAGATAAAGTGAAACTCTTAGATATGTCGAAAGAAGGAAAAAGGTTTGTGGATGTCGGCTGCTATTTTGGCCTCAATGAATCTACTGTGCGTTACATAAAAAAGGACGAGGCAAAGATCAGGAAAACAGCGAGCATTTCTTTTAATAAATCGGCGAAGAGGCTCGTATCACCCCGCAATAAGGCAGTAGTGCACATGGAAGCTGCTTTGGCCCTGTGGATTGCTGATTGCAGAAAGAAAAACATCAGCTTAGACACCAAAATCATACAAACAAAGGCGAAGAAGCTGTACGAGACATTCGCTACATATGAACCCGATGACGACAGTGGCGATCGTGGAGAGGAGGGGAGAGAAGAAGATATCGACGACCCACCACCAGGACCCTCCAGCGATTCTCCATCGAGGATACAACCGTTCGTTGCTAGCAGGGGATGGTTCTTCAAAGTTCAAAAACGCTATGGCCTAAAGAGCGTTTCAGTTTATGGCGAGGCTGCCTCTGCAGATACAGCTGCCGCAGAAAATCACGTCAAGAATGACTTCAAGAAAATTATCGCCGAAGGGGAATATGTTCCTGAGCAAGTCTTCAACATGGATGAGACTGGGTTATTTTGGAAGAGAATGCCATCTCGCACTTTTCTCTTCAAGGAAGAAGCTAAAGCCCCGGAATTTAAAGCTCACAAAGATCGCGTTACCCTCATCATGTGCGGGAATGCTGCGGGCTTCATGTTAAAGCACGGGCTTATCTACAAGTCAAAGAACCCTAGGGCTTTGAAGAACAAGAATAAGAATCTGCTGCCAGTGTATTGGATGCATAACCCCAAGGCCTGGATCACGAAAAGCCTCACATTGGACTGGTTTCACCAATGCTTTATCCCTCAGGTAAAACTTTATCTTATGGAAAAAGGCCTTGAATTTAAAGTCCTTCTTCTGATGGATAATGCTGGTGGCCACGCAACCAAGCTCTAATATGACAGTGTTCAAGTTGAGTTCCTGCCACCGAATACGACGTCACTGATTCAGCCTATGGATCAAGGATTTATTCGTGCGTTCAAGGCTCTATACACACGAAATGCCCTGGCAAACCTAGTTGATTCCATGGATTCGGACAAAGACTTCTCATTGAAGACTTACTGGCGTAATTACACGATTGCCACATGCCTAAAAAATATTCAGAAAGCAATCAAAGAGATGAAGTCGGCCACAATCAATGCCAGCTGGAAGAAATTGTGGCCCGAAATCATCCACGACTACAAGGGATTTGCTCCTGTCAAGGTGCAGAAGGCAGCAGTTGCGAAAGCTGTGAAGTTGGCTGCACTGCTAGGAGGAGAAGGCTTTAAAGATATGACTCCCGAAGATGTGAATGAACTGATTGACTGCCACTCGCAGCCTTTGAGTGATGAAGACTCGGATGAAATGACGAAATCAGCAAGCGAAGAAGAGGAAGAACTTGAGGAATCGCACGAACCAACTGAAGAACCTGGCCTTACACTCGAACGTTTGGCAGCCATGTATGAACATTACATAGCACTCCAACAACTCTCGCAGGAACATGACGAAAATATGGTTCGATCGGTGACCTTCTGTAATTTTCTCGACGATGCCATGACTCCTTACCATGCCATGTTCCAACAAATGAAGAAAAAACAACAGCAACTCCCCATTACCATGTTCTTCTCCCCCAAAATGCAGCCGTAAAGCTTTTATTGGCTGCGAAATAATTTCCTCCGGGGTCGAGAATGATGATCATCACCTCATTCACGGTAAGTTTACCTATCATGTACAAATGTATGTCACGTCATCATCACCTCATTCACCGTAATTTTATCTATCACTTTCATAAAAATTTACGTTGCGTGCTGTTATTTATAATGTAAAGGGTGTTTTTTTTAACAGTGCAGGGAGGGTTTATACAGTTCGTAAACGAAAAAATAACTGTAAATGAGTATGTGTGTCACGTCATCAGCACCTCATTCATCGTAATTTTATCTATCACTTTCATAAAAATTTATGTTGCTTGCTGTTATTTATAATGTAAAGGGTGTTTTTTTAACAGTGCAGGGAGGGTTTATACAGTACGTAAATAAAAAAATAATTGTAAATGAGTATGTATGTCACGTCATTATCACCTCATTCACCTTAATTTTATCTATCACTTTCATAAAAATTTACGTTGCTTGCTGTTATTTATAATGTAAAGGGTGTTTTTTTAACAGTGCAGGGAGGGTTTATACAGTACGTAAACGAAAAAATAATTGTAAATAAGTATGTATGTCACGTCATCGTCACATTCAGGGTAAGTTTTCCTATCACTTTCATAAAAATTTACGTTGCTTGCTGTTATTTATAATGTAAAGGGTGTTTTTTTAACAGTGCAGGGAGGGTTTATACAGTTCGTAAACGAAAAAATAATAGTAAATGAGTATGTATGTCACGTCATTATCACCTCATTCACCGTAATTTTATCTATCACTTTCATAAAGATTTACGTTGCTTGCTGTTATTTATAATGTAAAGGGTGTTTTTTTAACAGTGCAGGGAGGGTTTATACAGTACGTAAACGAAAAAATAATTGTAAATGAGTATGTATGTCACGTCATCATCACATTCACGGTAAGTTTTCCTATCACTTTCATAAAAATTTACGTTGCTTGCTGTTATCTATAATGTTAAGGGTGTTTTTTTTTAACAGTGCAGGGAGGGTTTATACAGTACGTAAACGAAAAAATAATTGTAAATGAGTATGTATGTCACGTCATTATAACCTCATTCACCGTAATTTTATCTATCACTTTCATAAAAATTTACGTTGCTTGCTGTTATTTATAATGTAAAGGGTGTTTTTTTAACACAGGGAGGGTTTATACAGTGTAAACGTAAAAATATATTAAAATATCTATGTACATATAGGCGGATCCTACTTCGCGGATTTCCTGGTTCGCGCCGGGTCCCGGAACCGAACTACCGCGATAAGTGGGGCAACACTGTAGTAGTAGTACACAGATGGACAGCTGTAAGATACCAGTCTAATGTAATGAATAATTCAAAGGAGCAAATGAGTACATGAAACACATAGGATTGTTAAATAACAAGCAACATAATTAGTGACACTTGAGACTGTTGGGGTATCAAATAGTCTTTCATACATAAAATTTCATGATACCTACAAGGAAAAATTTCATATAGCTAAAGTTAATATTGTACCAAAAACTTGTAATGTGCACTGCTAGGCCAGGTCACCTGCAATTCATACAAAAATATAATTAGTTATTATTTTGAAGCCATAAACCTAGCATGAAAAATAGGCAATGAACGTCTATGACAAAGCAAGTTTCCCTGTAAACACTCCTTGAAATCAGAAAATTTAGTACTAAAGGTGCCTCCTCTAGTACATTTGTCATACACGAATATAAAAAAAAAGGCATACCTCCAAGACAAACTAACATTCCAAATATATTTTTACAAAACAATAACACTAATAATGTACCAAATAGCAACATTACTATAGGGACTACGGTAGAGAAAATGTAATTAGAATTGTATTTATTCTCTCCGCAAACTCATCAATGCATGGCATTATACGATTCTAAGGTAGATGGGTAGGTATAAAACTTTGGCATAAGCCAAGTCGCAGGGCAACAAAAACCAATCGGCGCCACTTTATAGTTCTCAGGCAAATGTTTCTCTTAACATGGTATTAATATTCCATCTAGATACACACATACACACATCAAGACATGCAAAAGGAAATTTCAATCGGAAAAGTCAGATACTAAAGGATAAAAAGATGAAACTAAAGGTGAAAGGGCTAAATACATCTCACTGCCTTCAAAGTGCAACCAATCGTAAATAGGCAATAAGTAAATGATAGAAATACAGGGCTCCTCAACCTACGTCACAGTTCCGTTCCTCAAGACTCGTCATAACCAATTATCCGCGTAAATTGGAATACACTTAAATTAGCACCTACGTCACCCATATGTGCTAAAGCAGAAGTAAAGTTTTTCCATATGCCGAGCATTTCACTAACTCTAATTTCACTTCCATGATGATGACTTTCTTTTTCTCAGAAGCATTGCCATTAGAGGAATCTGCTTTATGCTTGGGAGACAATACAGGCCAAATATTATAAAAATAAAAAAGCAAAATACTTTATGGGAGATGCATCGTAACCACAAAACGTCACAGGTCAGGGACCTCGTCAACTGAGGATTCTCTATAATTCTTGATCAAAATGTTCCACTGAACCCCAGTTAGCAGATGGTGCCTAATAATGGATGAACAATGAAAAAAACACTTAATATAAGTTCATCCACAATAAAAGATTTCTGAGAACTTAGTCTCTCTGATGTGTGATATGCATGGAAAACACCACATATGGGCAACATTGGAAAAGTGTCAGATGTAATGGACAATTATACCCAATCCCAGTAAAAATTCAACACCTTCAGTATGCAGAAGGATGGAAATAGGAAAAAATTAAATACCTTCATATCTCTTAAAGAATTAAATTTCATGTTTTTTGGCCGCTGTCCCTAAATCTAATATAAACAAGTACCATGGTGTACAATGACCTGCAACAGTAAATTAAAATACACTTCTTAAAATTAGAACCCCCTAAAATATACAGTGATAGGTGACCTTAATCAAGAAGCAACAACCTAACAATACAGTTTGTCTTCATCACACAAATTCCCTGAATCCCCAGAAATGGGATTATGTCAAAGAGTTAAATGTCCATGGTATTATCACTGTAAAGCTGTTGGAATGCAAAATGTACAACTGCTACATTTCCTCTCCAGAGTATATCTAGTTTTTTATAGGAAATCTCACCATACAAACATGACAAAGTTGTTGATGCTTTTTGTAAAACAGTAAAAAGAAATACACATACTAAATAAAGGTAAAAAAAAAGAAAAAGAAGACTACAAGTAATATATATCTACGAAAAATACTTTAACAACGTAATTAGCTCAAAATTAAGAAACAACTAAATTAAATAACAATTACATATCAATCATGATGGTCAAAAGTGTAACAACTTGTCCCTATGGTCAATAACACATTAAACTCTAAACACTTGGCTCATAGCATACAAAATTAAAAAAGTAAACAATCAAAGCACATAAATAGGCCACAGTTGGAACTAATAGTCATTTCTATTCAATGATCCAAACACCAAGAAAACACTTCCTTTTAGAAAGGTCTTACATGAAGTGAAGCATTTCTCAATTTATCTAAAGGTGTATCTGAAGTAGTTGGCTGACTGGATCTGAAGCCTGAAAAGGCTACCCTAAAAAAATATTCAGATTTCTCTGAGTTGTAATGAGGAAAAACAATACTGTATTGAAGAATACAGACAAACATCGCTCAAGGCTTGAAAATGGTGGACGTCCGGCAAATATCATATGTATAGTATAAGGAAGCCTATATACTGTGCTGTACAGTACCTATTCTGTACTACCTTAATAGTCTAAACACGTAGTATAAAAAATATATATTTATTACCTATGCATAACGTCATTAGAAGACAGTCACAGCTATGTAAGAGTATTGTTTATAAAGTACTCACTAAGAGAAGAGGTCCTCAGCACCAGTTTTGGAAATGAGGCAATGTGGCGTTTGTGGGTCTCACGATTGGATAACACAGTCTGGCTTACATCTCTACTTTTTCTCTCATCCTCTTCCAGTTTATTTGCTTCCTAATAATAAATATGAAAAAATAAAAATACATAAATCACTACAGAAACCATCCTATACAGTTCATGAATAAATCTTACTATACCAAACAAAATGAATTTTTTTTTTATGGTGCAGAGTTACTGTATAGGCATATATATGCCTCTTCTCTTGCTTGCACTCATGTTGCCATTTGTTTCATCTTAAGTCTACCTTTGATGTACTTCTCATTTATGAAGAGTTGGCAAGGGTTTGATGACTACAGACATCAATGCTGTCCCTCTTAAACTACTCATCATGACCCAGTAAAAATCAATATTTATTTATTTATAAAAAGTTTACTTGCAAAGAATAACTATTACAAAAAACTAAATATTATTTCCTTTATCACAAATATGTATCACAAATATATCAGAAGGTAAATTTCAAGAACATAATATCTTGTCATATAGTTTCTAAATCAGAATGTCAATATTTTCACTTATTTGGCTGTGAAATGCTTACAACATCAAGAGAACACAGTAAAATACAAGAAGGCCTCAATTTGCAGAGTATCGATGCATTTATAATGCCTCAAGGTAATATCATATTATACGATATCTGAATGTCTGCTGAACATTATATTTAACCCTATATATATTAATGACAGTTTGATGTACTGCACAGTCTTCCTCAAGTTACAATTCTTTGCCTATAACAACATCCACCTCAAATACTCTGGCGTATATGTTATGCATCTCTTATAATCCCTAACATCTGAGATGTCACAACACCACAACTCTTGTTTCTCTTTGCTTTCTTTCATGTACTTATTCTGCTTTGTCCTTGAGCAAATACTTTTTCTCAAAAGTTTTGTAGGTGCCCGGACCCAATGTGGGCTTTTTTTTTTTTTTGTCCATCCCAGTGTCACACTCACAAAATAATGTTGTTAGCTGGCATGGTAACCATGATAAAAGGAACAGCACATTTTTTTGAATGCCATACGAGCTGGAGCCTACACCTCATATCTCCAGAAGAGCCTGAACTAATCTACAACATAAGCATGTGGTATTTTCAAAGCATTCTGATAATTCTCTGTAAAGTTATTTTAGTGACTTTTATCACAAGGGAATCTACAAGGTTATAAGTATGACCCATACAGAAAGGCTGAGGAGGAAACCTTTACTCTGAATGGTACATTATAAGTTTCGTCTGTTCAATGTATGTGACTTAACTCCAGACTGCCTACACCTTCACAGGAGACTCTTATCGGGATGCTAGGACACTCAGAAAAATGCTCTTTTCCATCCTCAAAGCACATTTTATAACATAAATTATTAATTGAATTTTTAATGGTTCAAAACAGCAAGCTAAGAAAGATAAATAACATAAATAAAAACCAATATAACCTCTATAAAAAAAATTACATACTGACCTTTAAGAAATACAATCTTGCATGATCAAAGACAAGATCCCAATTCAAAGACTCTCCGAGTTTTGAATTGTGGTCTAATGTCGCGACTACAGACTGATTGTTCAGCAGGTTCATTATACGATCACTGCCCCTCTATAAAATATAAAAAACACATTACCACAGAATGTATCAAAATTTTATCCTATCAACACTTCCCTCTGAAAGGATAAAAAAATGCAACAAAAAGAAAATGAGAGAGAGAGAGAGAGAGAGAGAGAGAGAGAGAGAGAGAGAGAGAGAGAGAGAGAGAGAGAGAGAGAGAGAGAGAGAGAGAGAGAGAGAGAGAGAGAGAGAGAGAGAGAGAGAGAGAGAGAGAGAGAGAGAGCGCGCATTTGCAGGGCTTCAATATGCCCTATCCCCTCTCCTCTATGGTCAATTGTTTTCTAATAAGAGAAAAATTTCAAGACAGGAAAGAATGCAAGCCCTTAAGAACAAGCTTGATTATTACACAATTTTACTGTATTAAAAATATTAAGAACTGTGAATATACTGTATATAATATTATCTCAAAACAAAAATATTCTACAGCAATATATAATAATTAGGAAGCAACCTAAAATTTGATTCAGAAAACAAATCTTTAGTTAGATGATAAAATATTCTACAGTATATAACTTTCTTTCTCCTACCTTGCGTTCTGTAGCTTTTTCAGACCCCATATAATTGAGGGAGGTTCTTATGTCCATCATCTTTTCTTATGTGGTCAATCTGACTCATGTAATGATCTGCATACAAAAAAGGATAATTAGATCATTCATAATATATAAACGTTTTAGACAAAAACTTTTCAGCCGAGTGTATTATTTATCAAAGCTTTCACATTACAACAAAAGTATAAATCCTATCTATACTTACACCTTGCAGCAGCTGCTTTCTGAAAAAGAAATTCAAGAAGGGAGGATCTGTCTGTTTCCCCATCAATTATACTTATTGTTAAATTATGTTTTTATTATTCCTGTTCTTCAGAGTATAACATAGTAGTCAACTTACAACCTATGCCATTTTCAACCGCCAATATGTACAGTACTGGATTTCTTGCTAAGATTGCACTACGACTGGCATCATGAATTTTGTCCAATTGAGTATGCAACAGTTTTCTGTTGCCACCAGTGCTTGCATCCTAGCAAGATGATCTTTTGTACATCTCGTCCTCCTTCTGCTGTTAGAAGCCGTCACAGCAGATTTTCATTCGCTTATGTCTTAGCAATCATTTTTCAAAACCTCTCACAATGTCTAGGAAAAGGATATTATCTTTGTCTACTCCTAGACCTGACAAACAGAAAGAAAGGTAATGAATCTCAACAAGAAAATTAATGTAATTAGGCAGTAACTGATTTCAAGCTATAGTACAGTACAGTGTCAATGATTTTAAAGGATTAAGAAGGGATTCCGGATGCAGTGAAAGGTTCGCACCCATGCAATCAACTGCAATGATGAAATAATGGACTGGGCCAGACACAAAATAAGGAAGGTGATTACATGATTGGAAGGAAGATCAGAGCTATAAACAAACACACCTTCAAAGCCTTTTTGCAGTGCAGATGAAAGCTTTAAATCTATTTCAGACTTTATAGAAGTAAGCCAATGAAGAATACTCTAAAGAATTTGTGGCAAATACTAGCTGGTTTGAAGGATTCAACGGTTCAAAATGCATAGTGTTCGAATATCTGAAGAAGCAGTGAGTACAGATAAGGAAGGAGCTAAAAAGCTTGTGGACAGGTTATATGAAATTATTGCGGAAGAAGAGTATCAAGAATAGCATATTCATAAAATGAATGATGGGATTGTTATCAAGATGAATGCCAGCATAAGCTTATCCACAAAGAAGCCAAAAGGATGCCTGGATTTAAGTGATCAAAGGACAGATTGACTTCGGTGCTTGGCAGGTACAACGCAGATTTTACATTCAAGTATTTCCTATTTTACCATTATGAAAAGCTGCAGGCATTCAAGAACACAAACAAGTACATGCTGCCCATCTAACATCAGTCACCTATACATCCACCTCGTCTAGCTGATCTCCATCCTGATGTGAGTATTTTTTACTCCCAAATACAGCTCCACTCATCCAGCCAATGGACCATGGCTCAATCGCTGCATTCAAAGTAAACTATCTTCAAACGATATTTATCCAGACCACAGACACTACAGAAGTCAATCCAGAACTCTCATTACGAGATATCCGGAAAATTTATGACATATTAGAGAGCATCAAAACAATAGCTACAGTAGGGGAAGCTGTGACGAGAAATTGTATGGACTGGGTCTGGAAAAAGTGTTAAGATCGCTGAATGTTTTTGAGGTATTCATCTCTAAACAGGAGCTGAAAGTGACTTATGGAAGAAATGAGAAACTTTTTTAAAAAAACAAAAATGTCAATGAAATGTGAACGGGAAGATGTTGAGAAAATATTTGACAAAGAACTTAGAGAACTAATGAAAGAGGACTTGATCATTTTTAGAAGAAGAAAGAGTGGTGGTAGATGGAAAGAAGTAAGCAGATAAAAATGAAGAGGAGGAATCAGAGAGAAAATTCACAGCATAAGGCTTTTCCGAAGGCTTTTGCTACTATACAAAGCTCTAGCCCACTTTGAGACAATGGATTCCAACAAGGAAAGGTTTGCAAGGGTTGCACACAGAATAAAAGGTTTTTCGTTCATAACATGAAATCTTGGGCAAGATGAAGCAGTAAACGATTTAGACAATGTTCACCATCTTTATGAGAAAAAAAATCCGACTACCCCATGCACAGATCCTGATTAAGAACACATTGATGATCAGTTTAAATTATATAAAATAAATAACATCATGTCTAAACAAAGAATAACAAACTTTGAAGTAAATCCACAGTAAAAATATAAAAAAAAAATATACAGTATTATCTCTTAATGAAAGAATAATAAAGTATAAAATAAATAACCAGCAAAAGTTATTAAACAAAGAATTGTCTAAATAAATAACACACTTGATGAACTATTTATTTTACCCAAGCTGGCATACTGTCATTACTGAGTTGCAATCCCCATTGCAGTTGAAACGTAATATGGAATTTGACATAGGATTCTATGTAAATATAATAATCACTTAGTGTACAATCTGCCAAACAGTAGACAGTTTGGAATGTAACACAGCTGTTAGGTGATGCATTCCAAAATGCCGGTTATGCTTACAAAAAAAAGATTCCAACTTATGGCACATTTCTAAATCATCTGTTTTCTGCATATCTTTCTTTCTCTTGCAGTGTGTAAATAAGTTATCAGAATTGGCTTTCATATTAAAGGTCAATTTTTAACTCCTAAAAATAAGACTGTCATATTAATTACATAATTAAATGTAACAACAATGCTCTCCTGCCATTTTTAATTGTATTATAATTTTAAATAATCTAAGGCCTTGTTAGAAGAATGTAAAGACATGCTTTAGTTGTTTGTAACTGCTGTCATTATATTCTGACACTCACCATCAAAGTGCTTACGCCCCCTTCCAGTTACATTTTCAATATAATGGTGGTCCATGACTGTGCATTATTTCTAATGTCGCTATATAATATCACAAAAACAATGTTATTTCCTTTCCAATTACAGTGAAGGGTTTAAGTTCTTACAATTAATTTTGCTAGAGATGTAAAAGGATACCAGACGATTTTCTTGGGAATTAATGTTTTTATATAATATAAAAATTATTAAGGATTCCTTATATTGTATGTCTTGTTTCTATATTTCAGCATCCCGTCAATATATTTTATCTCTTGACTATTTAAGGTCCCACCTGACTTACTCAGTGGGTTGCAGTGATTTTATGTTTTCATGTAGAGATATTGATAATCTCTGTGGTAGATAATGTCGACTGGCTAGGAGAACTTATTCATCAGATGCAATATTAATTAAGCCCTTCCTAAATTGTAGTGTGCTACAGAGATCTCTTGGGATAGCACTCACGCACATGGGGTTCAAATATCTCCGCCTAGGATATCCTCATAAAATCTGCCATGTTAGCACATAGTATAGGAGAGGAGATTATTGGCTTCCAGCATGGCTGGCAGACAGGAAGCAGAGAGTTACTGTCAGTGGGTAAAAGGTCAGACTGGATGGAAGTGCTAGGCAATGTTCCACAGATGTTGGTCTTTGGCCTGATGTTGTTTATCAATACTAACGATACAGATGAGGATATTGCCAGCAAACTTTTAAAGTGTGCATATGGTACAAAAATGTTTAGGACAGTCGGCACAGTAAAGGAGGCATATACTCTACAGAGGACCTCAGTAAGCTTGCACCATGGTCAGACGAGTGGTAGATGTTGTTTAACATTAGCAA
The DNA here is from genome assembly GCA_037179515.1 of Halocaridina rubra. Classification (NCBI taxonomy): domain Eukaryota; kingdom Metazoa; phylum Arthropoda; class Malacostraca; order Decapoda; family Atyidae; genus Halocaridina; species Halocaridina rubra. Next base: position 28,976 of record JAXCGZ010000668.1, read on the forward strand.
GCATAAGTGTCTGCACATAGATCATAGTAACTAAAGTACGATTATTTTATAAACGAGGAATGGATCGAGTCTAAGGAAGAGGAAATTGACTTAGGCATCATCGTTCATGAATTACTGAGCTCATGTTGACAGTGTGCAAGTGCTGTGAAATGTGCAAATGCTGTCCTCGTCAGGGTCTATCTTATCAGGAAAGGCTAAAGAGGACTTGTCTCACTACCTTGGAGTGCTGAAGACTCAGTGGAAACCTTATAGAGACCTTCCAGATCGTCAATGGGCCAAATGGCATAATTCAGGAGCAGTTCTTTAAACCAAGTGGTAGTTCAAGAATGCAAGGAGGCCATTCCAAGAAGAGGTTCAAAGAGCAATACAGACTTGAATTATGAAAGTATGCAGACAGTCAGAGTTGTAGAGTAGTGGAACCAGCTACCAGAGGAGGCAGGTAATGCAGCCAGTATCATTGCTGTCAAAGGGCATGTGGATAAGTTTATGAGGCAAGTCAAGGGCCTATATAAAAGTCTAGTTTGGCGGCCGTTACAGAGGGAAAGTGACAGCATCAGTGGGATCCATGTAAGCATGTATACACATGTCCACTCTCAAATTAGGGTTATGATTCGTAATAAGCACCCATCCACAACTCGTATTTATACCTCTTTAAATAGTCCCTCTTTATCATATATACCTAGAATTCCTCCACGCCTGTAAAACTGTTATTTTGGTGAAAAACACGCAGAGAAATTCATGGTTAACTATTAAAAATACATCTCAAGTGAACCACGCTGCTGCATAGACATCCAAATTTAACCCCATTACAAACAAACAAACAAAACAAAAACATTTATTTCCATTTTATACAATGGTTATTCAACATTAATAGTAACTTATAAGTAGACATGTAATTAAACTAATAAATAAGAGGGTTAGACATATAGTTAAATTAAATGTAGCTTTCATAGAAAATAATAATGCTGTAATAAAAATGTTAACAATAATGTTAATAATAAAGTAGTAAGTATGCCACTAGATACAGGATCGTTATTATTGGCATCATTTCCATATTTGTTTCCTTACAATGAGAATAATTAGTTCTTAATGAGCAGCAACTATTTGTCCAAAAGAAAACTATTTGTCCAAAAGAAAACTATATAGTTTGCCTTTGAAAGCTGTGAAGGAGGATGCATTTTTAAGATGCTCTGGAATATTATTCCAGAGTGTTGGCCCTTTGACAGTGATCATCTTTAAACCTGCTTCTGTGTTTGTTCTGTGAATAAAGAGCTCACTGCTCTGTCTTGTGTTGGTTCCCCTTATATCCCTGACTGTTTTTAAATCAAATAGCCAGCTAGGATAATGGTCCAAAATTTTGAATACAAAAACATACATAGCATAAGCGACCTTATTTTCTGCCCGCAGCCACCCAAGTTTATTGAGAGCTGGTGTGATATGGTCATATTTTCTTATTCCTCCCAGGGCAACTCGAGCTGCAAAATTAATAAGCTTCTGTATTCTGTTTATCTGAGTCTTAGTGGTAGCTCCCCAAACAGTTGTGCAGTAATTAATGTGACTTAGGGCTAGAGATTCAACAACAGTTATTCAAGTGGTAGTCTCAAAATTGTCTTTTATACGTGATAAGTACATTAATGTTCCTGTAACCTTTTTGCATACTTTATCTATGTGGGAATCAAACAACATGTGGTTATCAAAGTGAATTCCTAGGTTTTTGACTGTTTTGCTAGGTGTGATAATATTGTCGCAAAAATTAATTGTTGTGTTTTCTGGAATTTGTGCTATGTGGAACCTTGAACCAATAAATATGCACTGTGTTTTACTTTCGTTAATCAACAGCCCAATTTCTTGGAAATAGGTTTTAATTTTTGACAGTGTTTTCTGCTCTTAAAGTTAGCTCTGGGAGATTATTAATATCACCACTGAGGAGTAGTTGAGTGTCATCTGCATATTGTACGACTAGACAGTCAGAAATGAAAGAAGATAGATCATTTACGTAAATGGAGAAGAGGATAGGACCAAGTACTGATCCCTGTGGAACACCAAATGATACATTTTTTGGCACAGAGATAATGTTGTTAAGACGTATGGACTGTTTACGATTAGATAGATACTCGCTAAACCAGCTTGGATCAATATTTAAGTTAATACATTTACTTAAAAGAATTTCATGGTTTACACTGTCGAAGGATTTTGATAAGTCTAATAATACAAAAAGAGATATTTTTTTCATATCTATATTATTATATATACTATTCGTAACTTTAAGCAGTGCAGTTTCCGTCGAAAGTTTCGGTCTGAAACCATGTTGGTTAATACTTAATAGTCTATTTGATTCTAAATATGACATTAACTTTGGTTAGTTACCTTAATTGGGTATATGCTGGTTTATAACCAGCAGTGTGGATCACTTCGGACTAGGTGGCGTCGATTTCGTCTCTCGGGTACACATCGGCACCTCGAGGGGTTTTTGCTAATCTTTAATAATTAACCATAAATTTATTTGCGTTCTATTCACCAAAGTAACAGTTTTACAGGAGTGGATGACGTGAAGTTTACACAAATACATCAATGAATGACTCATTTGAAGAGGCATAAATGAGATATGGAGGAGAGCATAAAACGAATCTTATCCATTTTTTCCCTTCTCGGGCATAAATAATGAACGTGACCTGACATGTTCTCTCAAAACACAATTACTTTTTTATATTAATCTAGATTACCTAGGGTAAAAAAATTATGGTCTGTCTTCTCACGTTGATAAACTAAACGTACCTAAGGTATTGAACAAAGATAAGGCCTTCCGACCGACAATGCCCAAGATGAAAAGGATAAGATCAACAGTTTCCCTCGTACCTTAGCAACGGCCTTCGAGTTCTACTCAAATGATAAGTAAATAACTTATATTTACTACACAAGTACCTTTCTCAGTCCATTACACAGGTGTCATGTATTTGAAATATTCTGATATGACACATGACAGTAACACAATACTTACTTTCATTGTTTTAGCGGTAAAAGAAACTTTCGTACACATATTCAAGTCCCGATCACAACCTGTTTCGTAGACAAAACGTAAGCTTCACACGCCAAATACTCTCATTTATAATCTATTGGCTAGCATTGCTTAGCCAGTTGCTAATTGCCTTAATATTAATTAATGTCAACTGTTCAGTTATTAATAAGTACTTAAACGGTTTCTAATCTTGAATTAACGCCTTCAGCAGTACTTCCTCTTTAACTAGTAACTATGTTAATGTCCTTTCTTTTGAACTGTTTATTTGAACAAGCTTTGTGTTATGCACAAAGCAAATGTTTTGTCTCTAGTATTCTCTGCGTGTCGTAAAAGGCGACTAAAAGTGGACGGGGCGGGGGACTAGGAATCCCCCCCTTGTACCAACCTCCTGTGAGACGTCAAAGAAGAAGGGGGGTAGAGGGGAGAATAACTTCTCCCCAAACTGTTTTCCTTTTTGATGTCGGCTACCCCCCAATTAAAGGGGGAAACAGCCAAGGTATATGTATGTATTTAGGTGGATTCAGTCCATAAGTTAGGAGTTATGTTGTCTCTGCCCCTGTGATTCAGTCTCTCTTTCCATCTTTCCATCTTGAAACTCGATGGGGTTAATCCAAGTTATAAGTTAATCGACATCAGACTACCATAATTCAGCCTCTCATACACTACAATTTTTTTTTCTTTCCTTAATGATTCAGGTGGGTGCAATGCAGGTAAGGAGCTGAGTGGTCTCTATTTCTCATTGCTCATTATCTCTTACTCTACACTTTCTTTTTTCTCGTCAGAGAGAGAGAGAGAGAGAGGAGAGAGGGAGAGAGAGAGAGAGATTCCTCTGCTGGGAGAGTTTCTTAACGTGATACCCGTAACAACCTTAAACAATAACTACCAGGGGCTGCTCCGGTGAACTCATTTTGAGTGAATTTTCAGTTCAGATTAAAACCAGTAAGTCAAACCTGAGTGTAAAATTCTTATTTAGAGTGTATGATATTAAGAAAAAATCTGAATATATAGTAATATGCATGGCGTAACGTTTTGAAATAGCAAGTTCATGATTTTTTAAATGAAGAGACAGGCTAGAAGGCACGTTCTAACAGCCTACTGCCAGGCCAGAAATGTAGCCACAAAATGTATACGTGAGGCCAAAAGGCACTTGAAAATAGTATAGCCAAGGAAGTTGAATCCAATCCACAGGCCCTTTACGGGTACATCCGCAGTAAAACTGCCTTAAAAGAAGAAATCACCACCCTTTAAAATGATGATGGAACATGCACATTCTTAATAGGAAATTTCAAAGTGTTTTTACTTGAGAACGTACGGGTAATTTACCTCAACCTGATTACATATTAAATGGCATTAGTCTAGGGAATATAGAATTTTATATTCATAAAATTAAAAGACTATTAGATGGTCTCAAGGAAAATTCTGCTGCAGGACCATGTGGTACTGCATCCAAAGTGCTTAAGAAATGCTCTTATTCGCTTTCCAGACCAATATATATAATTTTAAGAAAATCAGTCGATTCCTCTATGCTCCCAACAAACTGGAAATGTGCCAATATAATTTCAATCTTTAAGAAAGGGGTAAAAGATCTTCCGCTGAACTACCGGCCTATCAGCCTGACGTCTGTTTTATGCAAACATTTAGAGAAAATAATTAGGAAGAGGATGGCTGAGCACTTAAAAAGAAATAATGTTTTCACAGTACATCAGCATGGCTTTCGTGCCAAGAGATCCTGTCTCACAGCCCTGTTAGAATACTGTGAAGCAATTTCAAGACTTTTAGATGAAGGAATCCCAGTCGATGCTGTCTACCTGGATTGTCAAAAGACTTTCGATTCTGTCCCAATTCAACGACTTCTTACAAAGATACTGTATCAAGGAATTTCTCACAGGACGTGAACAGCAAGTTGTGTTGAGAGGTGCCACCTCCGACTGGGCAGAGGTTATAAGTGGGTCCCACAGGGTAGTGTACTTGGCCCGGTACTAATCCTTATCTACATCTTCTTTCTTCTTTGTTCTTCTTCTTCTCTCGCTTTTCCCATATCTATATGGGGTCGTGGTTTCTTATCAGCATTTTCCAATCTCTCCTGTCTAAGGCTTCCTCCCCACTGAGGTCCCTCTCCCTCAAGTCGTCCCGTATACAGTCATCCCATCGTCTTCGTGGTCTTCCTCTTCCTCTCACTCCCTCCACCTCTAGCTCAATTATCCTTCTACCAATCCAATCTTCATGTCTCCTCATACAATGTCCATACCACTGAAGCCTTCTTTCTTGCATCTTCTTTCCCACTTGTGTCACCTTGGCTGTCCCTCTAATTCTCTCGTTCCTGATCCTATCCCTCCTCGCCACACCCAACATCCATCTCACCATTCTCATCTCTTCCACTTCCATCTTTCTTTCTTGTGTTTTTTTTAACAGGCCACGTCTCCGTGCCATATATCATCGCTGGCCTTACCACTGCACGATATATCATGCCTTTCACTCTTGCATTAACCTTTCTGTCACATATCAGTCCAGAGCATTTCCTCCAATTTTTCCATCCTGCTTGTATCCTCCCATTTATTTCTCTATCCTGTTCACCATCCTGCAACAGATTTGGCCCCAAGTACCTAAAATCCTCCATCTATTTTAACCTCTCCTGTGCCAAGTACAATTGACTGTAATCATCTTGTTCTCCCATCTGCATGTATTCTGTTTTGTCCCGGCTTATCTTTAGCCCTCTACTTTCCAACTCGTCCCTCCACTTGTTCAACTTCTCCTCCACTTCCTCTCTGGTCTCCGCCACCAAGACTATGTCGTTGGCAAGTAACACAGTCCATGGGGCCTCCTCCAGTACATCCTTCACTATTACATCCCCCCCTTATCCTTATCTACATAAATGACATTATTTTTAACACTGACTCTTCCATTAAGCTTTTTGGTGACCATGCCAAACACTTTCGGGCCATACAAAGCCCAACCGAATCAATAGCTCTACAAGATGATTTGAACAAGTTAGAAGACTGGAGCAAGAAATGGCTCTTGAAATTTAATGAAATTAAATGCAGTACTATACATTTTGGGCACACAAATCCCTTGAACGTGTATACCTTGAATTACATAAACATAAATGCTTCCAATGAAGAGACAGATCTTGGTGTATATGTATCTGATGCCTTCAAGTTTGCTAACCATATCTCAAAGATTGCAGCTAAAGCTAACTCCCTTGTGGGGCGCATAAGGCACCCATTTATATATATGGACAAAGACATGTTTAGGTGTATTTATACTTCCTTAATTATTCCCCACTTGGAATACGCTGTTCAGAGTTGGTCCCCTTACCTAAAAAAGACATTAACATCCTTGAACAAGTCCAAAGAGGAGCCACTGCTATAGTGCCAGAAGTAAAAGAGCTACCTTATGAAGAAAGACACAAGACCCTGGGTCTCACAACCCTTGAGGATCGGAGAATTAGAGGTGACCTAATTGAAGTATTCAAGATGATTTGTGGACATACTGACATTGACTCTTCTCAGTTCTTCTCGATCATCCAGGAAGGCCCAGGCATTACTACAAGAGGACACCAATTCAAATTGGCTGTTCCACAAACAAGAGGAAAAACTTCTTAAGTGTTCGTATCATCAAATATTGGAACAATTTACCAGCTGATGTTGTAAATAGTAAAAGTGTAAATGCCTTTAAATCAAACTACGACAAGTTTATCAGACAAAATTTGAGCCGGAGTGCACATTAATTTTAACTCCCTAGTTCCATATACAATATCTCTATTCAGTAAGATCTATTTGGTAAGCCTGCGGATGCAACTAGCTGTTGCCTGATGATAGGTCGGGGTAGATTAAGTAATTTCCTTAGTGAATAATTTTGCTTAAGTATGTGAAAATAACAGCATTTAAGGAATTACTTTCTACTTTCGTACCTCATTGATTGATATGAAATTTTCAAGGAATTGAAAAACAATCTAAAGCAACTACAGTGCAACGAATCATTTCAGTCATCAGCTTCTTTATAACACTAACTGATCCTAACCTAATATTATAATAAATATCATGGGATTTTATTTTACCTGGAGACTTGAAAGTAAGCATTTACTATATAAAGTAATTCATTTTTAAAAGCGAGAATTATTGATTGTTGCTGCTTACAGATTGATTGTTGCCTGTTAATTCCTTAAATTATGGCTATGAAATTATTTAGAATTGAAAAACTAAAAAAATGTCTATTTAACAAATGCATATTTTAAATACGAATTATTCTTAAATATTCAAGCATTAAGATTTGATAAGGAAACTGTTAAACCAGCCTCACCCCCGTTCCAACCAGTTGTCTCTGAAATGCTTTTCACCTCTAGTATATGCTGGTCGAGTACTAGAGGTACTTTGTCAGTCTTTAAAATTATAGTGTCCTTTTTTTTTTTTTTTTTACTTTATTGATTGATAGAATTACAAGAACCCATCTGCCTGAATATATGTGATTAGGTTTGGCTTGCTTTATTTTGTCCAAATGTGATTGGTGACTCATATCTTTTTGTTGCTCTTAATGCCTATCGTAGAGTGCTGAAGTCCTTCAGATTTTCCTCAGCAGTCATTAGAAAATTATTCTTTTATAAATATTCTATAAAAGTTTAAGCTGGATTAACTTTTGGTCAGTCTTAGCATTAGTTTCCTTTGGGAAGATCTAGACTGAGGAGCCATATACTTAGAACAAATGTTGCATCGGTAACCTTTCCAGTACATCTCTATCATGTGCACAACCACTCATTCCTATGAACATAATTGATGAATATATATTAACTTAACCTCGGTTAGGTCAGTGTGATTATAGTAAGCATAAATTTAGCTCACAGAAAAGACTAGTCTTCAGCAAGTGATTATGTACCTATATATCTGTTCATATAAAAAGGGTTAGATCTTCTTCTTCTTCTTCGTCACTGTATTGTTTCTGCTGTCTTTGACTTGAGAAGATGCTGTGTATGAAAGATGAGAAATAATTATGCTTTCGTTTCATGTTGTACTAATAATTATGAATCCTCATATATAAGATTTTCATTCATGCTTTCAAGACCTATATACAGAACATTAAAGTATTTAATATCTTCAGATGTGATGACACTCTTTCGTATGCCTAGATGGTTACGTCGAATAATTCGAAGAAGCACCCATCCAGTTCCAGAAGTTCGTGCCCATTTTTTAAAGTGAGTAATTTATTCTCTTATATTTTATATACTGAACATGAAGAATATATTTTTCATATTAGAAATATTGTACAAACATTACCTCTGTCTTAAATGCTAGCATTAACACTTTTTTTTTGTTTAATACAGTATAATGTATGAATGTGATATTCAGTCTTTAGTAAATGAATATTTTATTTTGCTCTACTCTTTTAATTCAAATTCGTTTATATAAAATAGAATGACATTTGTGCTTTAAGACCCATTTAATTATGGCTCTACATGTGCATATATATCTTCCATAAAGAATATCAGGGTTTATCTCTATTTCAGGTGGAGGTTGTCATTGCTTTACGTGTTCTTTGCATGGAACCTATGCGGAGTGGTACTGTATAAGGTATATATCGGGAAAATAAAGAATGAAGACTCTGGAGTGTCGCAAGGTATGTATATTGAATTTTTAGTAAAGAAGGCCTTCTTTTCCTGAAACATTTTTATATACAGTTTAGCATTAGGGCTAACTTTTATACTATTGTAGTGTATGGATGAAATCCTAATCTGACTAGTACAATGGTAAAGCGCTAGCTTCACATTCACGAGGTCAGCTGATTGGCTCCCTTCCAAGGCCGAGACTTTAAGCTGTTTACTGGAGAGTTACTGACTGCTGTGGCAAGTTACTGCTTGCCTCGGCTAATATTCTGAGGAGCATCTTAGATGGATATCGGAACTGAAACCCGGCAACCTTTATCTTCATCTTTACTTATAATTGTAGTCCTAGATTTTAACAGAATACCCATTCTATAATGGAAATAAAGGTTTATTATTTTTATTAGTATTATTAATCTCGATGGGTAACTTGTATACCAGAGCAGCAAAGGCAAGTAAAGGGATATCATTTAAATATTTTTTACAATTTATAATATTTTTATTTTCAACCATGCCATGCACCACTAACCCAACAGTGGGCACAATTTTAGCAAAAGAGGCGAGCCTGTTGGGCCTCATGGTACCCTACTCATCATCGCCTTCCAACAACCAAGTTGTTTTTAAATTGTTATGTGATCCCTCACTTTTATGATAAGTCATTTGCACTTTTTCAGGAGCTTAACCATTAGCTTGTATCTTTTATATTGTAGGCCGTCAGTTTGCAGAACTTTTTAAGGCTGAAAATGTAACTTTGGTGCGTATGAAGGGGCTTAATTACATAGAATCAGTTGATCTCGAGGATGAGAAAAAACAATCTGAAGCAGAAAATTAAATCAGGAAACATCATCAGTGAACAAGACAACATAACAAGAGAAGGAGGAATAAAATTCTATAAGGAAATTGGATCCTAGTCGTAAGAGCATTGTATTTATTTAGGAGTCAATTAGTTTTGCTTAGATAATATAAGTAGCTTATATAACCCAAACTCAAAATGTTACTGTTAATTAGATGCAACCTTTTTACACACAATATTAAATCCACTTTCCAGCTTCTCAAAAGAAATTCAATATGTTATCCGATGACACATGTTAAATGTGTTCATAGTGGTGAGTATGTGAATAGTCAGACCAAAGTTTCTGCTTTATATGTTTCTGGAGATAGAGGTCAGTCTGTCTTTGGAGTTCTTTCCCCTTATATGGATATTTCTGGGACACTGGAAAATTTGCACGAATTAGAAGCTAATTTAAAATTACGTGGTATGACTCAGGATCTCTCGCAGTTACTCCAGTCCTGGAAAGACCTTCAGATACAAGTGAACAGAAAGACTGAACTTGAAGCAGAGCGTAACATCATAGCCAACACCATAAAGGCATTAAGGAATCGGAAATTAGTGGATGAAAGTGATAACTTGGTTAGACTGAAGGAACAAGGCAGAGCTGTTCGAGAAGATTTGAAAGTTCTGTCAAAAAAAGTTGCAGATTTGGAAGACACTGTGGTTTTAGCATTCTTACAGCTTCCTAACAAGCTGCATACTTGTGTTTCACACAAAGATAAAGTTCTCATGACATTTTTCAACCAACCCAACTTTGAGTTTGAAGTGAGAGGCCACAGGGAAATTGGCGAATTAAAGGGAGAATTGGAATTTAAAAATTGCTCGCCTACTGCTTACTATTTATTGAATAAATTAGCTGCTTTAGAATTATCATGCACAGACTATTTTTCCTCACTCCTTCAATCACATGGATACGTCCTTCACTCCAATCCTGACTTTGCAAAAGGAGTTATTGTCGAAGGAAGTGGAATTAATGTATCTGATATCCATAAGGTTCTCATGTTATCCAAAGAAGACAATGATCATAATGCACTATATCTTGTTGGAGGAGGATCTCTGCAAGCCTTTGTATCCTATTACACAAAACAAATAATTAATAATACCAAAAGCCTTCCTCAGAAGTTAGTTTCTGTTGGTAGACATTATTCTCCATCGCATGATGAGTCAAACGGTTTGCTAAACTCCTGGCAGTCAACTGTTGTAGACAGCTTTATCTTATTTGAGCATACTTCCAGTTATCAAGAAAATATGTTAAATGAAGTCCTTATGGTACTTGTTAAAAGCTACACACAATTAAAACAGCATTTCCTTGTCAAACAGTATTCTGCTCATACCTTACAGCCTCATGAATCTGCTGCTTTTGGGATACTTATGTTCTCTCCTAAATCAAAGACTTACCATGAAGTAGGCAGAATATCCATATGTGGAGATTACATCAGTAAAAGATTGTTAACTCTTCTCAAAATTAGTAACGATTCAGCAAGTTTCCTCTCCATGTTTCATGTCCGTGTGTGTAATGTCACCAGCCTTCTAGCTTTGATAATGGAGAATGGACAGCAGGAATCAGGGACGTATGATATACCAGATTGCTTAAAGGACTTCTTATATGTATAGTTCTATACGGTGGTATAGTTACACTTATTTAGGTATCTTTTATGTTAATAACGTTTTATGTTGTATTTTGTAATTTATATAACAAAATATTTCATAACATTCTTTCACTATATCCTCATTGGGTGATTTAGAATAAAAAAATATTTGCATGGTGTTGGAGATTACCTTTTTAATTATATATATTTTTTTTTACTGTGCTTCACCTTATCCTTATCATGTAGCCCATTCTGTGCACGTGATATCTGGATGATAATATAATTGTTTAGATTTAAAACATGATTATAGAACCCAGAGGAGCCTTCTTAGTGATATTTGGATAATAATATATTTGTTTAGATTTAAAACATGATTATAGAGTTCAGAGGAGCCTTGTTTAGGAGAATGCTTTTGTAGTATGTAATTGTTACTACACTTAATGGTATTTTAGGGTTTTTTTTATAATTCTCCATTCTTTTAGCAAGTATCATCCCTCTCAGAGTGTATCATTCATAATAAGGTGTCAGCATATTCTTTAAAGTTTTAGAGTCAGTGAAAGGGATGCATCTCGTGTGGGATTATTTAAAGAAAGCTGTATTTACTATGGGGCAGTATTGCCTAGGCATTAACAGTCTTTAATGTACGATATAAGGCACTTACAACTTTTCAGCTTCACAATGATGACCAATGCAAATATGCACAGTACTATACATCTGACCACAACTGATGAAGGTACGACAGTTTGCCAGCAATGAGTTTCCAGTGAGATGCACACTTGTTATTACTTCTTGTTCTCAGTAAGTTGTAATTAGTTTGTGTCATCGCAGTCATTCTTCAAAACCCCCAGGATGCAAAAGAGGATATCATCTGTGTCCTCGCCTACATTTGCCAAAAAGGAAAGAAAGACCATCAATCTCAACACAGATATAAACAGAATAAAGGAGGAAAGAAAGTTTTATTACTAGTAATTTCAAGCTACCACACTCTCCCTTATCGACGATATTAAAAGATGATTAACGCATTTGTGAAGCTACGAGAGGTTCACCACCTAATGCTGTTGACTTTAATCATGAAGCAATGGTCTGAGCCTATCCACAAAATGGAGAAATAGCTACATGTTTGGACGGAAGATTAGATCTAGAATGGATACTTCTAAACCTATTTGCAGTGCAGATGATACTCGAAATCTACTGTAGACTTTGTAGCAACAGGCCAGGGAAAACTACACCCAAGATTACGTGGCAAGTACTAGGTGATTCAGAGATTCATGAAGAGGTTCAAGATACAGAATATATGAGTCGAGTGCCTAGAGCACCAGCAAGGGCTGACAAGAAAGGAGCTCAAAGGTTTATGGACAGTGCAGATGATATAATTAAAGGAAAAGGCTATCTAGCAGAGCAGATATTTAAGGCGGATGATATGGGATTATTTTGGAAATGGACATTAGCATGCACTTACATCTACAAAGAAGACTAAAATGATAGCCTAGCTTTGCTGCATTGTGGCAGCATCACAGGCTTTAAGCTCGAGCCATTGTTGTTTACCATTCTGAATACTCGCACGTATTCATGAACATGAACTAAGGTCATGCTAGCAAAAGCAAAAATAAAGTCACTGTTATCATGAAGCTCTCTGATATTTGTATAGTATATGACACTGGTGTAATTTAATTTGCATAGCGCCAGAAAATAACTCAACACAGCCAGATACCTATATTAGAAATAGTGCAAAGTCAGTGTCATAGTAAATATGCAATAAAAGTAGCAACAACAACACTATTTACCAAAAAGAGCTTAATATAAAATTTCACAAGAGATATATAAATGGAAGTAAATGGTAAACATAGTGGAGCTGGCACACCATTCAAGGCATCACTACCTCCAGGATTGTCGAGCCAACTGGGGGAGGACAGTAATGATGGGTTTTAAAAAGAAACGGAGATAAAGAAAAAGCTATTAAAATTAAGACGGCATCCTTATGAAAACCAGCTGGCACTCAAACCTTCCAAGTAAATCTGGCCTACACACAATATGAAAGAAAACGTGAGCAGGAGAGAAAAAGAAGTGTGCTGTCAAGCAAGAGCTCCCAGATTCAGTGGAAGACCATGGTACAGAGGCTATGGCACAATCCAGCATTTGGGAACGAAGGCTTGTTAACCATCCTGGCATTATGATTACAGTCATGACGACAAACTTCATTCTGTCACATTTATATACAAAGATTTACATCACTACTAAGGACAAAGTCAATGGATGGAGATAATGAGTGCCCCAATCAAACTGTCCAAATATCAAAAGATTTGGCAGGATAGAGTGACCAGTAAACACAGATTATTATCCCATATAGGGAAAATCTACACTTAAGATAAAGAAGCAAATCATCCAGACGAGTTGACCACGTTCCTGAAAGGACCCCTCCTCTGACGTTGTGTATATAATTTTATAATTAGATTTCCTTGCTCAGTTTTGTAAATTAGCCATGTTTTGCCGTTAATGTAAAATGTCTCGTGAATGGCATAGGTTAAAAATCATAAATATCAGGTTGATTACGAAGTTATAACCGTATTTTAAAATAATGAGAATGCTTTTGATATCTTTAAAGAGAAACACTTGTTTTCTACTTCTATTTTTATTGAGAGAGAAGGCACACTGCATTAGGCACATAGTTTGGTTCAACTTTGGATTAATACTTTCATTGATCGTCAATGATCAACAACCACCTAATATCACAACAATAATGAGATCAACAAATACTGTGTCATAATAAAAATGATAAAAATAATAATTAATAATAACTAAATAAAAAGGAATTATTTTTTTCGTAGACTATGACACCACATTGGATATATTATCACTTAATTAAAAAGTAACTTTTCTTGCATCATATTTATCATAATAATAAGAATAATAAAGACATGAGAATTATATTATGCAGCAGCAACGATAAAACCCTTCCACCTCGATAATAATAAAATATTAAATACTGAAAAAAGACTAAAATCCATTACACACGCATCTGTATGAATGTATGTATTAAGTATATTTTAGCCCTGGTAGATTGAAGTTCAAGTCTAAAAAAAATGCAAAAATTTTAATTTTATATAGTTTGCTTCATTACACAATTTCATATTATATTACATGATAAATTACATCTACTTTGATTTCTGAACTGATGTGCTGCAAAAATAGAAACATTAATCGGGGGACCCAGGAGAGGTGCAGCCAGTTTGTTTCTATTATCAAAATCTCAATATTTAACCATTATTTCTTCATTTCTCATGAAAGAATGAATTGATTAATAAATTCCCACGACACTGTACACGTAAGACATTCCTCAAATATCATTACTCACTGAATCAATCTGAGGACCAACTGGTGTTTATGTAGCAAATAACAAACTGGCAACTCCATTCCTAAGGTTGACCTTCGTCATCATAAGAAAATCTCTTGTAAGGAAACTTAGCTTCTGTCACATTAGATGACTAAGTAAAGAAAGAGAGAAAATCAGAAATATCAAAAACCAAGTTTCCAATATGAAAATTAATAAATTGTTCTGTTTATGTTACTAAGATATAGTGTATGCTTAATATTACAATTATTCGACTCGAAATGTAAAGTCTTTGCAAAAATGAGTCTGTTTTCATTTCTTCATAGTTTGAGGCAGGATAGAAAGAAACATATATATGCTCTACATATCATAGGAGAAAAATAATGGAAAAAAAGTGAGTAGGAAGGCAGGATTAACATAGCTAAAGCAAATAAGTGGTGTAAATGTTAACATAAACCTTAAAGAACAAAAACAAAAATAATGAATATGACACATCACAAACTATTTCCATTACAATATCTAGATATTTGTATTTATGGTTATATTTTGAAAGGCACATATTGTGGAATGACTGTCGTTGTATTCAGCTTAAGCTCGGAAACATTATCACTGTGAGATTTGCATCACAAAATATGTCCTACAAGTCTCGTCTCACTAGAGTGGCATAAATTATTGAGCTTGCAGCAGAATTATTTTTTACTCCTTCAAACGAATTATTTTATATGACTGCAGATGAATTAATATCCAAAAATCTATTAGCTAATTATTCCATTACCCACAAACAAATAATGCCATACACCAACAGCCAAATCATTCCAAAAACCTTCAGTTAAATTTAACCTATTAAAACTTATTCGACAAGAGCAAAATTACTTTTTCCAAATTAATATCACAAAGCCTGTTATCCAAGCAGTGTCTTCTGGCAAAAAGCCTGTCCTCTTCCTCCTCTTGTCAGAAAGCCTGTTCTCCAGCTGTTTCTGTTAGGTTAAGCGCTTGTCCTCTAACCAATTACTTTGGCAAGTAATCTCTGACCGTTTCACTCCAACCTATTGTTATGACATAGAAACTGTACTTCAGTGATTTTTTTTGGTAGAAATTCAAATCTCTCTTATTTTTTTGTGCCAGAAAGCCTGTTATTAAGCTGTTTCTCAAGGCAGAAACTCTGTCCTCCAACAGCCTTTAAGTACTTGATTTTAGGTCGTGAATTAAAAAAAAATCTGTCTTCCAACTGTTTCCTTTGGCAGAGAGCCTCTCCTCGAGCCATTTTTTTTCTTTTAGCAGGTAGGTTGGCCGTTAGCTGTTTCCTAACGGTTAGAGAATACTCTAACCTATTTTCTTTGGACAGAAAGCATATACTTCAGCTGTTTTCTTGGGAGAGTTTTTCCTAACCATTTCTTTTGGACGAAATTCTGACCTAACGAACTCTTTTTAAAGAATACCTGCCACCTGTCTATTTGGTCTATTCGTATTTGAAAATAGAACATCCTCCATCTGTCTGTCGTGGCAGAAAGTCTATCGTCCTTTTGGTACAATGCCTGTCATTAAGCTGTGTCTCATTTTAGAAAGCTACTCTCCAGTGGGCTCTTTTGGCAAAGCCTGTCCTCCAGATGTCTCTTGATAGGAAACCTGTCCTGCAGCTGTGATTACCGACGGAAAGCCCGTCCTCCCTCTATTCATTTTAGCAGAATTGTCTTCTGTTCCTTTTGCAGAAAACGATCCACATTTTTTCAGACGATGTCTAGCCGTTTCTTTTGGCCAAAAGAATTATCTGCATGTTTCTTTTTTCTAAGAGGTTAGAGAACTTATCTAGCTTTTTGGGGAAGGGGGACCGAGTTCATAATTTTTTTGTTGTGTTGCTTTTTATCATAAAGTTTGTCTTATCCAATTTTTCTCAATAGAAATATTGTCCTCCAGCGGCTAATTTTGGTAGGGCAGCAGAATATCTCTTCTCAATCTGTTTTAGCAACAATCTTGTTGCAGATCATTTCTTTAGTCCAAATGCATATCCTCCACTTGTTTATTTTGGCAGAAAAGCCTGTCCACCAGCTGTTTCATGTGGTTGGGAACCTGCCCTCCAGCTGTCTCCTTTGCCAGATCGCTTGTTCTTCGAGCAGTTGCTCTGAATTAGAGAACCGATCTTCTAGCTATTTCGTTTTAGTAGACGGACTATGATATCAAACTCTTCAACTCAATGTGCAACAGATACTAACAAAACATATTAATTTGTGTGACAAACATCATAACTATATTTACATTGCTATAGCCTGTTTATTTATATTGGAGTATACATTTGTCGTGCATACATGCTTATAAAAATAAACTCCTTGTACTCGGTATATCAGGAGCCATATATCATCAACAAATTTTTTCTTTAGAGGTAATATAACACTAATATCTTTTTATGTATTCTCTCAAGTAATTTGAAACTTGTCCATTGCTTTGTATTTGCATCCATCAACACTTATAAAAAAAAATTTCACATTTACGAACAATTGCTATTCTCTAATCAGAAGTTTGTCCCAGTTGAAATCATCAGTAATTTCTTCATCATCGGAATGAGGTCTTGATCCTGTTATAAGACCCACTTGAATGGCATCAATTGCTATTCTCTAATAAGAAGATATTACAGAATTTTGTCCCAGTTGAAATCGTCAGAAATTTCTTCATCATCGGAATGAGGTCCTGATCCTGTTATAAGACCCACTTGAATGTCATCACCTAAATCACAAGCCAATGCAGCATCCAAACCCACATCATCCCCTTGTATGTCCGGGTCCAGGGACATTTTTGAAGGAGGAGGCGATACTAAAGGAGCTAAAAGCCTTGCCAGAGGTTCAGACAAGCCTTGCGGACTCTGAGGTATTTGAGTCTCCTTTCTCATAATAGTCACAGTTCCTCCTGACCCATGACTCTTAACACTCAGTGTTTCACTAAGAGCAGATACAGAGGTCTCATCCCCAACATCACTTCCACATACACTAAGATTGAAGCTCCCATCCAAAGGCAACTCTCTGGGACTGCTTGCCTGACAAGGAGATCTCAACATATCTTCAGGGTGCAGTGCATTTGAAACAAGCAGAGGATCTTCTACTATATTCTCCAGTGTCTCAACAGATGTTGGGGGTGGTGCTTGTTGGGATGTATTGTGAACTGCAGTGTGAGATATACTGATTTGTGAAAGAGAATCTGTTGGATTGGATCTTGTTAGGCACATATTGTTGGGATCTTGCTGAATGTATCGAATAGAGTGAAAGGGTTTAATATCCTCAGACAGATCTAGAGAGGGGGACTTTACTGGTGCCGATGATAACCCTGACCCCACACACTGCCCTCCAGTATTATTCGTGTTACTTCCTGAGGAGGTTATAAAGTCAGCATATTCTTTCAAGAGTTCAGGGGTAAGGTTGTTTATTAGGTTGTCACATTCTTTCATAGTCACATTATCTACAGTCTGCGGGGTCTCTCTCCATGATGCATTACTGTCTCCAGCATCCACTTGGGTACAATGTTCAAAGGGAATATTTCCGTACACCATACCCATCTGATCTAGACCAGCACCATTTCCTGCTCGATTGTCCACATTGTAGCCTGGAATAATATTAATATAATGATTTGTATTCAGTTCATATTACAGAATATGACATCTACAGAGGTATGCTAATATGAAATGTCTCAAACTGTCTGCAAAAATGTCCAATGGATTAACTAATGCATCTTTTTTTATCAAAAACTTCAACCTAAAACTACTTTTGCGTAGGAACTTCTAACATTTACAGTATGTTTAAGATAATTATTTTCATTATGTTAAAACTTATACATTATTTATCCAATGGCAGTTGTCAAAGTTAACTAAATTTACCTTCTGGTTGAGAATTCAGACATATTTGGGATTGAGGCCAAACATCTACAAGAGTAGAATTCCAAGGGCTAAGATAAGTTGTGGTAGTTCGACGATATGGATTCTCAGCTGTTGAAACTGACACTCTTGTTGTTGTACCGCCCATCATAGCTGGAGATGCTCTTACTTTCAAGGGACCCATTTTGCCTCCAATAACCGCTGCACTTCCTTGGGTAAGTGTAGCCTCTTCCATTCCACTCAAGTTTGTTAGGTAAGGATTAAACTGGAAAAAATATTACTTATTAATATTTCCTGTTTACTAACTAAAGAGCAACATTTATGCGAACATAAAATACTCAAATTTCCACTTTGCCGAGAGTGAAGGTAAGAAGCCCTGGTTACAGTAGCAAAGAATGCCATTTCATAATGGTATATCTAAATTATTGAAAAAAGTTAGATCGGTTTTGCACATATAAATATGACCACTCTGAACTGTAGAAACAATCACTTTTTTTCTTTGTTTTCTGAATCTTGATTTGTTTTTACTTTACCCTTGGAATGGCTTGCTTTTTCTTCTTGTGGAGTCCTTCTTCAGCCGTATAACTGGCATCAATGGCCCAATATGACCCTTTCCCTGGATCGTCTTTGGTTCTCGGCACTTTCTTGAAACATTTGTTGAGCGATAGGTTGTGACGAACAGAGTTCTGTGTGGTTATAAGAGAGGAATTGTGTAAATATGGCTTCCTAACAACAATAAACTTAAATATTTCTTTCTAACCACCAAATTCCCATTTCTTCACATTACTATTCTACTCATTACAAGAACTGGGGGTGAAAAAATTCCATACTATCCTGTGTGCATTTGAAGGTGGTGACTGAAAGGGATATCTCTGCTGGTGAAGATGAAAGAACCCTCCATTGTACTCCCTGCATATTTCAAAAGAGTATAAAAAAGATAAGGGAACGAGGCTTTGGTTGTCCCTCCCTCCCTGATTAAAATTTATGGTGCAAGACCACTGTATAAGAATTGACCTTTGTTGCCCTTACCTTCCATCCGGTAGCAGCTTGTCTGTAGTAAGGAAAATTGTCTACTATCCAATGATAGATCTCCGCTAATGTCATTTTCTGTCGAATGTTACTGTTGATGGCTAATGTGATCAAGTTGGCATAACTGTTAATGAAAACAGAAGACAAATTATTAAGTTATAAAGTGAACAAAGGGATCTCTCTCTCTCTCTCTCTCTCTCTCTCTCTCTCTCTCTC